>PVIH01012633.1:0-62563 GCA_004025045.1 Sigmodon hispidus | reverse complement strand
CTCCTCCTCCTCCTCCTCCTCCTCCTCCTCCTTCTCCTCCTCCTTCTCCTCCTCCTTCTCCTCCTTCTCCTCCTTCTCCTCCTCATTCTCCTCCTCCTCTTCCTTCTTCTTTATGGTTTCTTGGGAGAATATTTCTTTGTATCACAATCCTGGCTGTCCTGGAACTCACTCTGTAGACCAGGCTGGCCTTGAACTCACAGAGATCTGCCTGCCTCTGCCTCCCTAGTGCTGAGATTAAAAGCATTCACCACTACTGCCCAGCTCACAGCGTCTACTTTTACCCCCAATACAAGGCACCTGCCTGAGTGTTCAACAGGTTTAGTGAGGGAGTGGGGGGGCAGCTATAAAGGTATTTCTCCAGGCATACTTGTATATTTAATACATCAGAGATAACCACAAAATATGGGCAAAGCATAGATTCTATGATGAGATTAATGTTCAGCAACCTGCCACCATGATGAGATGGAACCTGGAACTCACAAAACAAGATGCTCCTGGGAGCCATCTAATATCTCAACGTGTACCTCTGAGCTTTCTGTTTCCTTAACAAAATGACTTAAACTGAGTACTGTATAGAGAAGATATTTTGGGCTGTAGAGCTATTACAGTCATTTAGAATGCTTGCTGCAGTTCCAGAGGAGCTGAATCCAGTTTCCAGCACTCACAGTGGATGTTCACAACCAATTGTAACTCCATTCCCAGGAAATTCAACATCTTCTCCTAACCTCCAAGAGTACCTACATACATATCAGAGAGGGGGAGGGAGGGAGGAAGAGGGAGAGGGAGGGAGGGAAAGAGAGAGAGGGAGGAAGGGAGGGAAAGAGACAAAGAGAGAGACATACAATCTCCTTAAAAAGAAAAAGTATTTTTACTTTACTCACCATTTAGGAGGCTAACCATCTAAGATCTCTGTCCAGCTCTGGTGAGGCCTCTTGGCTATGTCACAGCAAAGAAACAGAGAGAGCCAGATATGAGGAAGATGTCACACTAGGAGACACCCAAGAGGCCATCCTTGCTTTTATACAACTTCTTCTGGCTCCTGGAGACTGGAATTACTCCCTGTGGGGCTATGCCCCTGATGATGTAACTCCTCCCATTAGGCCTCACCTCTTAAAGGTCCCATCACCTCAGCACCTTAACATTGGGGCCCAGCCTCCAGCGTCTTGTTGAACAAACCTACCAAACATAGTACCACTATCTCTGTAAGAAGATTCCAGATACTCCATGTCAACATGGCATTCTTCCTTTTCAGGAGACTGAGAAGTTTTTAAGAATTTAAAGAACTATGAGCCCAGGTTAGGAGAAAATTTACATGTAAAGAATTTTCCCACTACTTGAAATAATGATAGAGCATTTAATAAGATACTCTTGTTTGAGGAAATTCCTTTGGTCCTTTGTGAATGCTATACCAAATATCCTAAACAAATATGCTAACAACTGTGTAGTAAAATATGTTAATTAAAATTACTCTAAAAGCTTCTCAAACAAATCTGGAAAATTTTTATAAGTATATGGAGTCTTATAAAGTATTAGTATAATACTATTATATTTAGTTGTATTTTGAGTTAGTTGAAGCAAAACAAATAACTACGGCCTATTTATTCACAAGAAACTGAATGCTGTAAGAATGTGTGGATGTGATTCCATCAAATCATCTGAAGAGAATGACAGCACTATGAAGTTGGTATGATGATACTATGTAAATTTTATTATGCATTATTGTCACTTCTCAGAGTCCCTCAGCTGTCGGTGCTAACATCCTGCTCATATATCCAAATCTACAGATGTTTAAAGCCTTAGCATGAAACGGGCCAGTAATTGCACAAAACCTACACAGTCCACTGGCAGACTTTAAATCATGGGCTGAATGTGATTCCTAGCACAAGGTAAATGCTTCATGAATACATGATGCTGTGTATTACTCCCTAGACAGGAAAAGGTCAGCATGTGTTTAGAACAGACATAGTCTTTTTCTGAATTTTTTTTTTAATCCATGGTTGGTTGGACTCATGGATAGTAGCTTAGTTACTTTTCTTGTGGTTGTGATTCAAAAGGCCAGCCAAAAGCAAATTATTAAAGAAAAGGCTTCTTCTGGCTTAAACTTTAGGGGTGCGGTGGAACTGTGGCCAGGTGTGAGGTGGTTGGTCACATTATGTCCACAGTCAGGAAGCATTGGCAGATAAATCTGGCATTCAGCTGTTTTTCCCTCTGTCCTGTTTGATTCAGACTGGAACCCCAGCTCATGGGATTGAGCTGCCCACATTCCAGATGGGTCTCCCTGCCCACTTACAGTTCTTGAAAAGCACTATAGAATCATATCCAGTCCATTTGACAATGAAGGTAAACCCTCACAGATGTGGAGCCCATAGGTATGAAGGACTGACTGTTATCCACAAATTGTATAACATAAAGTAATTTAAGAACAAAAGAATGCAGCAGAATTGCCTGTGTGGCAGTTTTTAAAACTGGGTCAAGCAGGGGTGATGCACTCCTCCCTCGCTTCTCTTTGGATCGTTCACTGTGGAGGCCACGGGCTGCCAGGCCATAAAGACACTCTACATAGCCTTGTGCAGATGTGCATGTGGCAAGACCTGAGTGCAGCCCAAACCCCCAGGGTAAACTTGGAGACAGCACCTCAGGCTCTTCAGATGCCAGAAACCCTGCTGAGACCTCAACTCCATCTGTGGGAGATGCTGAGCCAACCCACCAGCTCAGCCCTGCCAGGATTCCAGACTCCCAGGAACCAGGTAAGAGAGTAGACACTGTTGTTTTAAGTTGCTAGGCTTAGGGAGTCATTTGCTACACAAGAGCAGATTGCTAATAGATCCACTCCTTTCCCTCCCTTCATTACCTGCTCGGTATCACTCCACCCACTCCAGGGAAAGTCTGTTCCGCTGACAAGTGAGAATGAACTGGGGCTCCTGAGTTGCCTCCTCTCCTGGGGGATTTACCACAGACTCACCTTCCTGCAAACAAACAACAGCCCTGACATCACAATCTCAAACTATCCTCTCTCTCTGTCTCTCTCTCTCTCTCTCTGTCTCTCTCTCTCTCTCTCTGTCTCTCTCTCTCTCTCTCTTTCTCTCTCTCCTGTATATGCATGTTTACATGTCATTGTGTATGCACATGCATGTACATGTGTGAAGACCAGAGGTCTCTACCCTACATTACAAATACATTTTAGATACTTGGGGCCATGTATGTCTTTTTACGTGGGTCCTGGGGATCTGAATTCACATTTGTGCAGCAAGCACTGTGCCCTCAGACTCATACCTCCCACCCTGCCCCCTAAGGATGTTTGACACTCCAGAGGCCACAGCAAGGCTCTCCATTGGCTGTGGTGAGCACAGGAGCCTACTGGTCTTTCCATCCACTGCCTGGGCCCAGGAACTTAATCTGGTGCCAGGAATCTATTGAATCTCAGGTATATATTGCATATTCAAGGATAAATCAGTTAAATGTGTCTTAAGTCATCACTTACCAACTTCCAGACTCTGCTAAGGCATTCCAAAACAGAAAGGTTTTATGGTGATTTAAGTATGGAACATGCAACTAGTCTGTCTCTCCTTACAGGAGAATCACACAAACTTCTTAAGGACCTGAGCAACTCCATGGTTTAAGAATGCTGTTTAATCTGCTTAACATGAATTTTCCAAACTTGTGCAACCACATAGATCGTGTAGATCGTGTGTGTGTGTGTGTGTGTGTGTGCGCGCGCACACACGCCATGAATCCTCTATAAATATCTCTGGTTGTAAACAGCAGCCCTGTGTTCTGTCCCTCCAGCTTGGGGTCTGTGTCACCAACAGCAAAGTTGCTCTCACACATCTATGGTGAGCAGGTGGTACAGAAGAAGGGCAGGGCGTGGGATGCAGAGGTCAGGAGTTAGGGAAATGTTTACAAAATACACGCATGCAGGCTGGAGAGATGGCTCAGCAGTTAAGAGGACTGATTGTTCTTCCAGAAGACCCCAGCACACACAAATCAGCCCAAACCATCTGTAACTCCAGTTCCAGGGGATCTGACAACCTCCACAGGCACCAGGCCCACAGTCATATCCAGATAGCACACTGGTAAAACACATGTATATATTAAAAAAAAAAAAAAAGGCAAAGATGCCTGGAGGGTATGGGAAGGGACCTCCAGAGAAAGTCATCCCCTCCCCACCAGTCTCCTGGGTTTCCCCACAGACAAGCCTGTCATTTATTCAGACTTTCTTTCTTATCTGCTTATTAATTTGCCATCTACTGAGCCTAAAAGCTCATCCTGAATCAGACATGCTAGCTGCCCTTAGGGAAGAAGCTGTAGCCAGACGCTGAAGTCAGCCTGGGCCTGCAAAGCCTTACCAAGGAAGAGGATCCTATAGGTCACAGAGCCTCAGAGACAGGCTCAAAAAGCCAAGCAGGGCCAGGTGTGGTGGAACACACTTTAATCCCAGCACTCAGGAGGCAGAGGCAGGTGCATGTCTGTGAGTTCAAGGCCAACCAGGGCTACACAGTGAAACCCTGGCTGAGAAGAAGAAAAAAAAAAAAAAAATGCTGATCAAGACAATGCTAGAAGGCTGGACGTGAATTCCCTGTCTATCCTGTGCCCCGGGGAGAGAACTGGGCTCTATGAGTCTCCATCTTGTCTGCTGGCTCCTCTCATGGTGTCAGGCCTCCTGGGAAGCAGAACAGAGACCGGAGCGTGGATTGTAATGGTATAGTAGTTGAAGGACGGCTGAGAGCTGAGCAGTTCCTCAGAATGGGGAGTTGGGGGTGGGAGCATCTATACCAGGCATCTGGTGCCCTGAGAAACAGTTCCTCCTAGATTCAAAACCACTGCACAGATTCTCCCTCAACTGAAGCTTCCTCGGACAAGCCCTGGGCTCTCGCTGAGTGTTCATTACACAAAATTCCTAATAGGAATCTTCACCCCCACAGTGATACTAGCAGATGAGGCCTCTGAGCGCAGGGCCCCATAATTAGAATAGCACCCTTGTGAAAGAGGCCCCAGGGAGCTGGGGAGAGGCTTCGGTGAGTAAAGGGGCTTGCTATATAAGCATAAGTGTTTGGGATATTTGTACACTGTGTGAGGATATATTGCTGTGATTGGTTTAATAAAGAGCTGACTGGCCAATAGCTAGGCAGGAGGTGTAGGCGGGACTTCCAGGCAGAGAGAGAAGTGGGAGATAAATCCAGGCAACAGAGAGAGGGGAGGAGTCAGAATGGGACAGAGGTGAAAAGCCATGTGCTAGAATGTAGACTGATGTTTAAAAAGTGGGGGAGGGACTTCTGTTATAAGAGCTACTTAAAGCAAGCCTAAGCTAAAGACCAAGTGTTAATAACTAATAATGAGTCTGAGTCATGATTTGGGAGCTGGCTGACAGGAGAGAGAAAGGCTTGTTACACATGATGACCTGAATTTGAATCCCTAGTACCCATATAAAATCTGGGCATGTCTTAAAAGCATATTTAATCCCAGAACTCCTATGGGGTGATGGGAAGTAGAAACAAGAGAATATCTGGTTGCTTCTTGGCCAGCTAGGCTGGTGTATGCAGCGGTTAACAACAGAGAGACACATCTCAAAATCAAACTTAAAATGTCCTCCTTTCTGACTAACTTTCACGGTATTAGGAGGTGCTATTCAGGTACTGGGGAGAAAATTTATCAGTAGTATTAACCAGCAGCAAACATTACATGCTACAATACTAACCTACCAGGTAAGATGTACCCATTGGTATAATAGTGCATGAAGATTATGGGGGTAACCAACAGCTCTCGGGTTAGATATGAAGCCAGCTCCACAGGAGAAAAGCCATGGCTGGTCCTTATAAATCAAGCCATAAGTCCATCACTCTGAGGCCATAGGCCATAGAGGGGAACCTACTAACTATACTGCTGTCTTTCTAAATGAAACAGTTATCAAATTGCTTTCTGTATATTATGCTTATATTTGTAGATCTGTTCTGCCTTCCCTCAACCTTCAAAATCAGCTTCTCTTTGCCATGTTCATGAGTTAATGCAAAGACTCATAACTGCTCAAAGGGCTGAGAATAAGAGACTATTTAATGCTTACCCTTAGGTGAGACAGCTGTATCAACTCTCCCTGCCCCACCAAGGCTCAGAAAACTTTGTGAAAAGGGGGCAGAATGAATGTAAAAGCCTAGGGCTGAGGAGAAATGTTGTGAAATGCTGTCTTCTGAACATGCCATGGCACTTATGAACCCTCTGCAGTGACAGCTACCTGCACAAGATCAAGCCAACAAGAACAGTCAACTGTGTGGGGTGTGTGTGTGTGTGTGTGTGTGTGTGGTGTGTGTGTGTGTGTGCAGAAAGAAAGAGAGCAGAAGAGAGTGCATGAAGGTGGCAAGGGTCTGTGGTGGGGGTCTATAGTAGGAGTGTTAGGATTTTGGTATGGTTCAAATTTACCTGGTTATCTGGTGGCGGATTTCTATGGATGCACACAGCAATGGATAGCAGGAGATGCCTGAAGGTGTTCCTATGTAGAAAAGAGCTGTATTATCAGATGAATATGGTTATTATTAACAGAAAGGTTATCATTATGATAGCAGAGATGGAGGAAGTAGAAGGAGAGAAAGAGGAAAGGAGAATAAAAGAGAGAGGGGCCACTTCCAAGAGAGAGAGAGAGAGAGAGAGAGAGAGAGAGAGAGAGAGAGAGAGAGAGATTCAGAAGCAGGAATCCTGCTCTAAATGGAGCTTGACATCAGAGCTCAGAGGAGGGCGTGGCTTAGAGGCTAACAAGGAGTGGAAAGAACGGAGGAAGTGAGAGTGGGTCTGAGCAGGTTTTTAGAAGACTAACAGATACTCCTGCTCAGGTAGTGGTGGCACATGCTTTTAATCCCAGAACCCTAATCCTAGCACTCAGGAGGCAGAGGCAAGTAGATACCTGATCTTGAAGGCAGCCTGGTCTACGGAGTGTATTCCAGGACAGCCAGAGATGCACAGAGAAACTCTAGTCCAGAAAAGAGAAGGAGATGGAAAGAAGGAGGAGGAGAAGGAAGAGCATTTTTTTATACAGCTAAGAAGAGACTTTCTCAAAGTAAAAAGTGAGGTGGCACTTTTCTGAGGTTTTCCTCAGACTTCCACATGCATGCTGCGCATGTGCACACACACATCTACACACGTGTGGAAAACAAAAACGAGATCCCTTCAGACCTTCTGCCATATGAGGACTCCAAGACAGTCACCATCTACAAAGCAGGAAGCCTGCAATAGAATCATAACTTTCTGGTATCTTAGTCTTGCACTCTGCAGCCTCCAACAATATGAAGGTTAAATCCCTGCTGCTTATAAACTAATCTGGGAATCCTGGGTAGACTGTGTCGGTAGCACCAATTAACCAAGACAAGGGACATCTGCACTTCCTGCCTCTGGCCTTCCTCCTTTCCTCCTCCAGCTCCCTCTCCGGCAACTCTTTCATCATCCACGCTCTACCCTCCCTCTGTAGCTAATCCCCATGTGAAGTGATCAGGTGCTGACTGCTTTTCCTAACCAGACTCAGACTGACTCAGGGAACAGACCACAGAGTTGGGTCTTTGTGGCTGGCTGCTCTCCGCTTTGAACAAGAACACAGAGATGAACTCATTGACCGTGGGAAACGGGGCGCTGGTTAGTCATTTGACTATCACCTCCAGTTGCTCAGACAGAGGCACCAGGAAGGGCAAGTCTTTGGGACAGGAAGTTGCCACTGTGTTTAAATGTTATGGTAAAGTTAGTGTCTGTGGAGACTGTGAGCTGCGGGCAGGTGAGTTCTGCCTTCCCTCTAAGAAACTGTGTAAGGAAAGATAAAGAGGACAGACAGCAAAGCAGTGACAGCGATGAGGAAGAGGAGAAAAGGAAAAAAGAGGAGGAAATGAGGAAAAAGTGAACAGAGGTGACCACTGTAAATTAGAATTTTATGTTTAAAGGAGAAGAGTTTATGTTTATGGAGTAGAAGTTGAGGCGGGGAGAAGGCTCAGTGAGAAAGCTGGTGTGCCCGCAATAAGGATCTGTCTTTGGCTCCCTAGCACCCACATAAAAAGTCAGGGATGATGGTTGTGTGTTCCAGTTACAATGTCCAAAGCCAGAAAAAAAATTGAGTCCATAGGCTTGCTGGAAAGTCAGTCATTCTGAAAAGGTGAGTTACAGGCTAAGTGAGAAGACCTATCAAGGAACAAGGTCAAGAACTATAGAGAAAGACACCTAACGTCGACCAAGAAAGAAGGAAGGGACGCTTACATGCACAACTAGAGAAAAATATTTACAACACACATATCCAATACAGAGCTGACATCTATAATATATAAAGAAGTCTTTGGAATCAACAAGAATATTGTAGAAAAGCTGAGGACACAGTTCAGTGAGAAAGTACTCAGTTGGCATACATGAAGTCTTGGGTTTGGGCCCAGGACCATAAAAAGGAAAAAAAAAAATAGTCAGATACTTCAGGAGAGAAAGAAAACATCACTTTGAGTATTTACTCAGCCTTATTACCTCAAGAAAGAAATAAAACTACAGTGCATCATAATGAGGTCAGGCAAAACACACGCTGTCGAAGATGTGGGGACACCAGAGACCTTCTCCACTGATGGTAGGAGTGTAAAATGATAGGGAACTTTGGAAAACAATCTCAAGTTATCTAAAACTTTAGGAACTTGATCAGCAATTTTGCTCCTAGGGGTACATCCAAAATGGATCAAAAGACCTACACAATGAATGTTCACAACAGAATATTCATAAGGGCTCCAAAGTAGAGACAACACAGGAACCTACTGAGTGATGACTAGCTGGAAAAGTGTGTGTCTACAGAGGGTATAGCCATGCAGTGGACGACTACCTGTCTGTACGAGAACCGAGAATGGAGGAGACTCATTCATTTATTCACTGAAAGAAGCCAGTCCCAGAAGACCACCTATTGTGTAATTCCATTCATATGAAAAGAAAATTTATATGTGATACAAAGTTGATCTGGAGTCATCCAGCACTGAGGTTAAATGGGATGTAACCAGATAAAAGTTAGGCGTTTCTTTGGGGAAGAGGGTCAATGACTGATGATAGTTGCCCAGTTTGCCAAAATGTTTAAATAGATTTAATATTCTTAGATGGAAAAATTATACCTCAGAAAATTGATAGCCAAAAACAGAAGGAAGAGAAAGGAAGGAAGGAGAAAATGGTGAAGAAAAAAGGAGAAGAGATGTGCAGGGAGAGAAGAAGAAAGGGAAGCAGAGGAGCGTAGAACTCGTCATCCAGCACGGCGCTCAGTGAGAGGACAGCTCCAACCCAGCTGTACGCAGAAGAAATCGAAAGCAAAACCCACAGGGCCTGCATACTGCTGCTTTGCTCAACAAGCCTGTCGTGAAGGCTAAATATATAACGCTATGGCTCAGCAATTCTACTCACGGGATCTACACAGTATATATTCACTGAAAAACGTCCTAAAATGACCATAGCACTACTTTGATAGCCAAAACACTAGGAATTGGCCACAAACAGAGCAGACAAACTCTTGTGTTTTCACAAATGGAACCTTACAAGCAATGAGCATGAATCATTAACTCCACGTGCACAAATGCTGAGTAAAAGAAGCCATGGCTACCTTTCAGAGCCTTCATCTGAAGTTCAGTAGGAGTGATGGATGGGATGGGCTTAGAAGGATCCAGGGGAAATCCTGGAAAGGCTGTTAGTCAGAGAGTGCTGTGTCGCTCATGTGTGCCTGTCTATGCCCTTACAATTCATGTACAGATGTTCTGTAGGACCCACTTGGAGGGTTGGGCCCAGGACCACTGAGAAAACCAAAACCTCCAGATATTTAAGCCCCTGGTGGTATTTGCATATAATGTTTGCTCATCTTCCTATGTGCTGAAGATAATCTCTATGTGAATTATGGTTCCTCATTCAATGCAGATGCCATGTGAATAGTATGATGAGGACTTTTCAAGGAAATAGCTGTAAGAAAAAATTTATACAAGTTTAGTACATACGCATGCAATCTGTGTATATGTGTATGTACAGTGAATGTGGATGTCAGCTGTCAATGTCAGGTGTCTCCCTCATCTATCCCCAGTTCATGTTTGAGAACCTGGAGCTCACCTTTCCAGCATGCAGCCGTTTTCCCTCTGCTCTCAACTGGATGTGCCTAACTAACTGCTTCAAGTTCCTGCACCCTATAACTGTAGCAAATAAATACTTCTTCCTCAGTGTTGCTTCTGGTAGGGTTTCCCATCACTGTGACAGGAAGGAGCCCTGGACAGCTGGGTTACTGGAGCTTCATGACTGGCCAAAGAAGTGATAGCATACACCTGTCCTAGCTTCAGATCCAGCACTTACTCTGCCCATCGATAGGTGTGGCTACTCATCTTTCCTTAACAAGGGACGGCCTCCTTTTTTTCTGAAGTATTTGTGATTGTCATTACTGCTGTTGTTAGTTGTGAGGGTCATCATCCCAGGCAAGGCAGCTTAAAGGAGAAAGCTGAACTTCCCAGTTCTAGAAGCTAGGAGTGAGCAGAGTCCATGGTCTCAGTAATGCTGGTTTCTGGTGAAATCTTTCCTTAGCATCTGAGGCTGTCTCCTCCCAGTGTGGGCACTTGGGTTTTCCCTCTGGCATGTCCCTGGGGTCTTGTGCCCTACTATCTTCCTAAGATCACCAGTCACACTGTATCAAGGCCCACTCTTATAACTTTATCTTCTCCCTTTAAAGTTCTTATTTCTAAACACAATCACATAGTGAGTTCCCGGGAGTTAGAGCTTCAGCATGTGAATGGTGGGGTGGGGCAGAGCATAGTTTAGGCCTGCTTGACTTCTGTCAATGTAAATACCTGACCCAAGGACACCATCAAGACTTGGCCTGAGGAAGAAGTTCTTCAAGAGAAAGAGGGAGATGCTAAGCCCAAGGTGGCCTCTTTGTCCTCTGTGTGGCTAGTCAGCCACACACTCTGAGCTAGACAGTCCTTAGGGGAAAGAAGGGCGCTGTGGTGCACAATATAAACTGAACACCGTGAAGAGGTCACACTGTTGATCAGACTCTTGGACACTGGACAAAAATCAAGAGACTTACTCTGTCATGCATCAGCAACTGTCCTGCAGGCCACACATGCAAACACCGCTGGTTTTGGAAAGACATACACGGGTGCCATTTTCACTAAATAAGTTAGAAGTGTAAGCGTCTGTATGTGCATGTCATGTGTGCTTGTATGTATGTATATGTACATATCTATGTTGTCTGTGCACATGTGTTGAGTGGGGGTGTGTCTGTATGTAAGACCCACACCTTCACCACCTGTACTTTGTTGGGGTCAGATCCAAACTTAGGAATTCATTTCTGAGAAAGGCCGGGAAAGTTATGTGGGCATGGGAAAGGAAAGGAGACCTCACTCCAGGTCTCCTTGAATTCTTGAATCTGCTTAAAGTTGAAAACTTCAATATAGCTAGTAACACGTGTTGGTAGAAGAATGTCTCCTTAGAAATACTATTCCTTTTATGTAGAGATGCTACAAATAAAAAATATTAAAAGAGCAACAGACCATGCTTAAGGACTAAAAGTATATGACCTTTGAGTATGACCTTTTCCTACCCTGGTTATTAACTTATGAACATGACTTCTTTATAGTTAAAAAAAAAAAAAAGTCTTAGCTCCCTTGTGCAAATCTCATGACCTGTGGTTTTCCCTGAGCAGCCTGGAATTCCATCCAGTGTGTCTCAGAAGTTAGTTACCCTGTGCGATGTCACTGAAAAAGATGATGTAGGAGAAGAAAGTGAGGAGTCACTTAGAAACCCTTTCAATAATGTAACTTCAAAAGCCACCAAACTGTGACTCTTGAACAGCCAGCCCATGCTGGGTGTGTACTATTCTTCCCCCAAGCCTGCTTTGTCTGGGAGACCTCAGAGGCTGCCTCTGCAGGGGGACCCGCCACACCTGAATAATTGTTGATATCCTATCTAGAACCTTCCAGAAACTGCTAAGCTCCTAGCAAAGAACAACCCTGAGGTAGGCGGACAGTAAGATTAACTTTGTAATGACAACTGTATATTCTTTCACTAATCTGCTGATCTCAGAGACTCCCCAACACACACACACACACCCTTTAAACTCGAAGACCCTCCCCTCCAAAATCTATAAGCATAAAGAATTGCAATTGTTCTATCCGTTGCTGTAGGATGCAGCTTCCCCCCACAGCATTATTTAAGTAGCTGAAGTGCCCTTCAGCATATCTCCCTATCAAACATGGAAAGGATCCTTATTATTCAAAAACATTCTCCACTAACACCCGTGCTTAAACTTGTGTTTACTGCCTCTTCTTAATAAACTGAAACTCTGCTTCATATTCTTCCTTTTCTGGGACATTGTCAAGAACCTTATGTCACCTAAGCAGAGGTCTCTGAGAGGAACCCAGGCTGGGGCTTGGAGATGGCTCAGTGGGGAGGGGCATTTATTGTGCAAACATGAGGACCTGCGTTTGAAACCACAGCACCACACTGACAGACTGGCATAATTACGTGTGTTTATAAGCCCAACACAGGAGGATCCTGGGAATGTCCTAGTCAGTGTGCCTTGCGAGACCCTATCTCAAGGCAATATGGCAAAAAATGATAGAGGAAGACATACAAAATACTGTTATGGCCTCCACATACGTCCACATGACTGCACTCACCCACTCACTCTCATGAGAGTCTGCACCCTCCTTACTTCCTCCTGCTAAAGCGTTCAAAGCTGCATGGAGCTGTTTCCTGCTACTGCTCATGTGCCACACTGAGATGTGACCAGATGGCTCCTGATCGATGGACCCAAAGCAGACAACTACGGAGTGTAGATCTGTCTCCTGTGAGGATCGTAGATATAACCCTGTAGATGCTGACTCATTTTATAGAGATGTAATCTTGAGGAGATTAGGGGCAGTCATTGTCTAGGTAGGGTCTGGGCATACCTCTGCATAGGAAGGAACTGTAGGGGGTTGCAAAGTCTTGTCCGGGGCTCTTCTTTGCCTAAATAGCCAGCTAAAACCCATTACAGAAGACCTAACTCAGGCCTAGTGGTTTTTAGCAAAACCTCTCTTGCTGTAGGTAATCTGAAAATGAAGACCCAGAAAAATAAGAAATTCTAAAGACTGGCTTTCCATTTAGAAAGGTGACTGTCCTTTACAGGTTTTAATTATGCCCTGGATCCCCTGACTTGAGCTCCAGCATTCCCTGACAAGTGTGGGACTCTGCAGAATGATCTAATCACACTGGCAGGAGTCCTGGCAATCTCAGCTTCATAATGCTATCTCCCCACTATCTTCCAAACTCCCTCAATTATCACACCTTGGCTGGGCACCAGAAAAGGCTCACTCCTACTCTGCTCTGGCCCCAGTTCCCTTCCCTGCCCCCACCCAGAGTTCTGGCCACACAGCTGGGCTGGCCAGCACAAGCTATCACTCCAGTGTTCCCTTGCTTCAGACAAGTCCCACCTTACCCTTCTCCCCCAGCTGGCCCTGCTGGGGGCTGGTCTCTGGGGAGCGGTCCTCTGTGCACCTGCAGACAGCCCTTCCCCTGTCACCTTTGCGGATCAGCTGTGGAAGAGGCCTGGCCTGCCTACTCTTGGCATCTCTCCAGGACTGAGCACTCTGCATAGCCCAAAGCTAGGGTTCTGCAACCACTGGTTGAACTGAAACCACTGTGGTCATTGTCTTTCTTCTTGTTCCCACGATTAGCTCCCAGTCTTGGGAAACTGAACAGTCCAGAGGGAGAGGACCAGCCCTGATGCCGTCACCCATCTTATCAATACTAAAACTTTCCGATGGCCCTCCCTCATCTCCTTGCATTTCCTTCTGTGAGCATCTTACAAAGACGCACAGGCAATAACTTATTTAGTTTCAGATCTAGAGCTGTACGTGGAGCACCTGGAGAAGGTTATTTTCGCACTGACAAAGAAGATACAAAAGAGGGTGGTGAGATGTGGTGCTGGGAGTGTGGGCTTCACATGCACATGTGTGCACACCCACTTGTGTACACAGAGATAACACACTTCCACACACAAAACAGTTCATCCAGTGGATCCCCAGGCTGCAAACAGACACCTCTTTGTCCCGTACTGATGGGCACGGGGAGGGGAGATGTCACAGGGAGAGATGTTTCTGTTGGTCTTGAATATGATATGCAGGAATGGAGTGTCATATGAGATGAAGAACACATGTCTGCGAGCATGGATAGCCACCCTGCTACAGATAACTAGATATACAGATTTCAGCTTCATCCTCCTGATGGGAACTTTGCCTGGTAGAACGGAACTCCCCTGTCTTCTCAGGCCCTCTGCAGGCCCTGAGCCGGGGGGCTACTGAGTACTGACACAGAAGTAGAGGAGAAAGCAACTTGGTGAAATAAGCCGTTCTTGGGAAGTATACTGGGCACAAGAGAGTGGGGGAGTCAAAGGATGCTAGCCCCATCCCCCATGTAACCAGGTCTGTAAGAAAGCAGAGGCCATCTCTGGAGATCATGCCCCTGTGCTTACAATAACTCCATTTCAACTGTCTTAGCACTTATCTACACCTCCCTTGTGATGCAATAGCTACAAGATCCTGCCCTCCCCTCAGGAAAGCAGTCTATTCAATAGCTGGCCATGGTGTGGGTCACAGGCGTCCCCAAGAATTCTGTAGAAGGTTGAAGGAGCTAAAAGCCCAGCTCTCAGACACTGGGACTGTGGAACATCATGTCTCTGAGCAGAATGTGGACATGTGACTTCAGCTATGCAGAGCAGGGGCTGAGGGGAAACAGCAGAGTCTGGGACCTGAAGATACTATGGGCAATCCATTGGGGTGGTAGCACCAGGGAGTGCATGGGAATACCCATGCTCCAAGGGAGGAGCGTGCCCACTTGTGAGCGTGGAAATTCAGGCCAGCTCCCTCCCACGGGAAAGCTCTGGTACCCTTTGGTAGTGTCACTGTGGCCTTGTAGAATTAAGCAGCATCCTCTTGTTTGCTCTCACCCTAGAGAGACTTTCTGGAGTCACCAGGTGATCGTCTGGCCCTTACCAGAGACTTCCTGGGATATCATGGGAGTAGAGACAGAGGGTCAACTCTGGCTTTGGGATGGAGTAAGAAAGTTAAGAAGGGAAACTATGACAGGCTGAAGGGTCGCAATGCCCCATGCCATTGGAGAGGGTGGGTGGGAGCCTCCCCATTTGAATGCTCGTGTGTGGAGTAGATGATAAAGCTGTCATTGGCCCTGTACACTGCCAGCATTAGCTCTCGCCTGTGTCTTAATCGTATTAGAACAGTCCTCTGGATAGTTTTCTCCTTCTCCGGATGCTCCTAGGAAACACTGCAGTTCCTCATAGCTTCCGTAGCTCATGGGCTCAGTTAGAACCCGAGCCTAGTGAGGAACAATGCCCGGCCTAGGTGTCCTGGCCCCTCCACAGATAACAGCACATTGAGAAGCTTTCTTCAGTTGTTGTACCGAGAAATGAAACCTTGCATAACCCCACGAAACCACAAGAAGACAAAAACACACAAGGCCACTGCAGTGCGGCTGGGCCCTGGGTCTCTGCTTCCCTCTTATTGTCAGGCAGGTAGGGCAGGCAGCTTTGTGCTACACACAAGAAAAAGGTTTACTGGAGTGGCATCTGTTTCGAGTTCCCTGAAGACCCGCCTCTGTCATGAATGTTTACTTACGGCCCATGGGACCTGGGCTCTTTGTCATTCTGCTCAGGTCTCTCAGGAAAATTAGCTGGGATGAGCTGCACACTTTTTGGGGTCCTGCCTCACCCAGAGCTGGGGACAGATGAGTGCAGCATGCCTTCACTATATGTATCTGAGAGATCTATACGACAGGATCTCAGCTCTCACAGCAGACATGCCAGGGCAGATTTGTGGGGGCTGTTACTGCGAAAATGCCACTCCAAGGGTCTAGAAAGAGCTATTTGCTTTGCTATAGAAGTCTATGTTTAATCCAGGTGTTTGGGGGTCAAGACAAAGAGGGGTGGTTATAGGCTTGCATGGGATGTATCATCCTTTATCCTGGGACCTTTGCTGGGTGTCTTTGCTAGGACACCCCAAACATTAAGTTACTAGCCAAAGGCCCAGACACACAGGTACAAACAGACATGCATATGCAAACACAGACACACAGATAAACAGACACACACACACACACACACACATACACACCTGTCTTCCCAGAGCTCAGCTCATGCCTCATTTTCACAAGCTCTTACTCTTCCTGTTCTGGCATTTATGTCTCGTCCATACGATCATTTGAGTCTCTGACATGTCCTTGAGAGTGGTGGCCCTGAGATTCCTAGCCTAGGCCTGACAGGAAAGACTCCTTATCTCTACCCTCTTTGCTATTTACTAGAGAGCTAAGGGCTCCGAGGACTCAGCTGCTAGCCCCATTGCAGGCCTAGGCGGATGGTAGCCATGCCAGGAGAGGTTCAACAGATGCTTGCCTTGCACCAGATGACCCTGATGGTAAGGAGTTCTTGAGGGCTCAGCCACTGCTGAACAAGGTTTCTCACAGGGAGCAAATGTGGAGAGGAAACAGAAGGTAAGAAAGAGTGTCAAGGGAAACGTATCTCCCTGGACCTCCCTTCCTGGTGTGTAAAGGCCTGAGAAAGACTTTCTTGGACACCTTCAAGGCTGTGGCCTTCCCCAGGAGAGTCTGCATGGAGGAAAGGCACAGATAGGGATCGACTCTCACAGAGGTACCCAGAAACAGGGAGAGAGCGATGCCGATACTAGTCTCCTGCCTCTGGACACTAGTGAAGTCTCAGTAATAATCATAGTGGAGGTGAGGGAGAGTGAGCTGAGCAAGAACTAAGGAAGAAAACCCTTCACAGGCCACGGAAAGTGACTGAAGAACACTAAGGTGGGTCACCCCATGATGAGACCCTAGGATAGACTCCTTCTCCTATGTCACACACTAGCTGGGCATACTCGTGGGGTACAGTGTGTGATTATTTCCTTACATGATATAATGTACAGTAAGCAAAGCACCACCTCAAACATTCACAACAATCAGGACATGCAGCCAGCCTGAATATCCATGGCCCTACAAAGAGGATATGGTGCACACAGTGGACTATTCGCCAGCCATAGTGAGGAATGAAATCCTGCCACTTATGTAACATGGACAGGACTGGAGGTCACTATGATAAATGAAATCAGCCAGACACAGAGAGACAAATAGCACCAGCACTCACCCAGATGTAGAATGCTGAAAAGGCAATCTCAGAGAAACAGAGAGTGGAGTGGTGACTATCAGACGCTGAGAAGGGAGGGGGGGAGGGGGAAGTCCTGGTGTCCTGTGGCACGGTAGCATCATCTAAAGTCATCTTGAGGGCAGGCCTTCTGGCAGTGCCTGTGAGAGGTTATCTAGTGACATTAGCTGACATGGGCCCACCCTGGACTTCAGAGTTGGAAGAACAAAGGCACACATTCATTATTTTCTGTTCTCGGCTATGGATGTGATGGGACCAGCTGCTGCTTTAAGTTCCTGACACCTTGATCTCACTACCATTGAAGATTGTACACTTAAACTGTGAGCCAGAATGACCGCCGCGTATCATAGCGACAAGAAAAGGAACTAAGACACATGCCACAGTTACAACAATCCAGTCTGTATTTCTTGAGTGTGCTGACCAGAAGCTATGGCAGAGGCTATGGCAGGGGACTCATCCATCCAGGTCTTTCCTGAGAACAACTGGGGCCCTACCTGCCTAGAACCAGCTTTGACTGGTTTTGACTGGAGGACACAGTAAATTCTGATAGTGTTGAGCTTCCGTTGCTGAATGTATAGAGTCTGCATTATCCTAGGAATGTGGCCTTGAACTGTTAATAGTTATACTAATTTTATCTTTACATTTTTTTCAGGACAAAATTTCTCTGTGTAGCCCTGGATGTCCTGGAAATCACTCCATAGACCAGGCTGGCCTCTAATTCACAGAGATCCTCCGACCTCTGCCTCCTAAGTGCTGGCATTAAAGGTGCCTGCCATGATAAGTGATTTTTTTTTTCTTTTTAACGAATAGAAAGTAGAGGCAGATAAATTCTTTTTTGCTAAGAGGCTACAGTTGTTAAAAGCCAAGGTTGAAGGCTTGTCTCAGGAAAGGCTGAGAGGATGTCAAATGCTTTAATAAAAAGTACTCCCTGTCCCCTGCTGCTATTGTAGCTCAGAGGTGTCCCCCAACCCAGGCTGACTGCTTACTAACCACACCTGGACACCACTGTCCCCATGTGGCATTGCTTCAAATCCACCAGAGCCCATGGTAGTCAGGAGAGGGCAAAGAACACTACCCAGTCACAAGTCAAATAGATCAGTCAAGCACCCACCCACTGAAGTCTAGATCCTGACATTAGGTCACAAGTTGAGGAAATTTCACCTTTACCCTTTACCACAACCCTGCCCACTTTCTTGGCTCCCCTGGTTCATAGACCTTCCTGTTTATGCCCAGACTGTCTTGAGCCTGCCATACAGTAAGTCAACGATGACTTCATGGAGGGGCAGGCAGGAAGACTACCAAAACACCAGGCATGCAAAGGAAGGTAGCAGACCTTCTCACCCAATCCACCTGCCAAACACACAACAATGGCCATGCCAGGCAGCACACATGATGCGTGGCCTGCAGGGTCAAGGGAAGTAATAAGCAGAGTGCACAGCAGCACACAGCGGAAATATGTAAGTTCTCCGTGTTCTGTCCCCTAAGCCCCAGGGAATATGAGAAAGATGGCTTGTCATCTTGTCACTAGAAAAGACCATTGTTGATAAGAGGCCACACTACACTGTGGTATTGATGCTTGGGGATTTTTATTAGAAACAGGCTGGGAAAAAGAAAAGTGATCTGGGAAAAAAAAGAGAGAATGTAATGGCTAACTTTAGTCAGTTTGATGGATCTAGGGGCAACTAAGAGACACACCTCTGAGTAGATCTTCAAAGGTATTTCCTGGACCCATTAGCTGGGATGGAAAGGCCCTTTCCCTGGAGTGGTGGAATCTACTATCAGCTGCCCAGACATAGACAGGTGAGAGGCACTTGTCACATGCCTGCCTCTGCATCTTGCTGGCAACTGCATCCTTCTATTGCTGCCTCTGCTGCTGCCACAATCCTTCACTGTCATTGGAACCCAGTTTCTTTGGCCTTCCAGCATGGACTAAAGATCAGCTCTTCTGGAATCCTCCATTGGACTGGGACCACTGAGGGTTCAGCAGCTGTCAGCTCTCAGTCTGTCCAGTGTGCAGACAGCCATTGCTGAACCACCCAACCTGCTTCCTGTAAAACGACCTCATACATTTCCTTTGTAATATATGTTCACATTCTGATTATAGAACCCTGACTGTCACAGAGTTGATGGGATGAGAAGGGGGTTGCCATGATGCAAGGGAAGAGACTCAGAGCAACAGCCGCCAGTCAGCTCAGAAGCACAGCCAGTCTGAAAACTCCACTTGTTTGGTTTTTAGATCTACTAATTCCTAAGTGTGTGCATATGTATGGGAATGGGCACATGCATCTGTGGAGGGCAGAAAAGGGACTTGTTTTCCCTGGAGCTGGACTTACAGGTGGCTGTGAGTCGTCCTACATGAGTGCTAGAAAGTGAACTCAGGTCTTCTAAGAGCACTACACACTCAACTGTTGAGCTATCTCCCTAGCATGCAAAATCCAGGTCTTATGGCTTGTGTGTGACCTCTGAATAGTCAGGCCTAGGCCATTAGTTCCTCTATGCACCAATGCTGGGAAGCGCTTGAGTGACTGAGGCAGATCTCTCATGGCAATGTGTTAACTACAGCAGAGCTTAGGCCCCTCTGTCTTGCACATGCTTATATTCTCTATCCTTCAGTTTCTACGACCTTATGAAGCATCAAGAGGCCATCTCCAGCCATGGCCATGTGATCTTGAACTTTCCAGCCTTGGAGACTGTGAACCTAAATGATCTTCTTTTTTTGTTACATATCTTAGAACAGACAGTCTTTAGAAAATGGACTCATGGCTTGACCAAGATTGAGAGTCACATTGACAATTTATTGTGAAGGTAGAAGAAGGTCCTAAAATCACACAGTGGACAGCTGACTAAGGCACACCCTGAGCCAAGCCAGCAGTTATATGTCAGCCACAAGACTATGGGAGAAAAGTCAGAAGAAAATTCTAGAAGAAGGGCTAAAGACTTCATCATCACAGGACTGAACATGGACTCCTACCTGCCCTGTGATGATCTATTCCATGTACCTAGTTTGGCATTTGTAGTGGCCAAGAGATAAAAGACAAACTAAACTAAACTAAACCTCCTCCTGGCTGTCTTCATCTTTGCCATGGTGAGAAGTGGAGCCCTGGAGTTCAATCTGCTTCTCCAGGCCAGGACCTGGCACAAAGCCACAAATATCAGTACTCTGACCCCCTGGGTTGCAAAACCTTGATTGGGAGGTCCAAATGTAATCCAGGTTGGCTGGAAATAAAGGAACAGAGGCACTCCCTGGGTGGCCTGACCTTCCAGGGAGGCTCTTGGTGGCCCAAGTTTTCAATTCCAGCTTTGGCCTTCTTGGCTGTAGTTTCAGAGACCTCAAGTGAAAAGGAAAACTGACACTATCAATCCACATGGCCAGTGTGAGGTGTGAGGTGGCATATGGCCTTGGCAGGGACTATCGGAGTAGTAGGTGTAGCCTCAAAGCTTATGTCAGTGACACCTCTCCTAAACCCACTGAGTGAGGGGATGTAGGAACAGGCGCGCTTTCCAATGCAGGAAGCAGCCAGCATCACAGGGAAGGCAGGGCAGTAGCTTCTCCATTCTGTGGCAGGTGATCCCTTAGGCAGGGGTCTGACAGGCCCAGATGGTAAGAGGCCTAGATATCAGGCTAAATTTAGACTTGGATGGAAAGGGAAGTGTTCAGGAGACCTCTGTAGAAGACGGGTCTGCCATTGGCAATTAAAAAAAATAACACACACACAATAAATAAAATAAAATAAAAACTTTAAACCATAGAGCTGGGCAAATGCTGGTCTTGATTCCTGAGCCCTGGGAACCAGTTGGATATTACTGGGTTTCAGGCTTGGGCAGGTTAATCCTTCACATCCTGTTCTCCAAGACTCCTCCCTCCTGGACCTGACTCTCACCTCACAAGGGTAGTTTCCACAGAAGCCCCCAGGCATCCAACATGACCTGTCCCTGCAGGTGGACCAGCCTGGTGCCACCCGCAACTTGGGCCAAGTGGAGCTACACCTTGGCCAGGAATCTACACAGGAGGAGGAGCCCGGCCACCCTGCTTGGGATGAGGAAAAGAGGCTATTTTGGGTTGAAACCCAGGCTGTGTGAATGCTGCCTACAGAGAGCTGCTCAAAGCCGGGAGAAAGAAAACCATCTGCCTTGAAGAGCAGGCTGAACACCCCAAAGCACAGTCTTCAAACTCAATCCCCTTGCAGTTCTGTGGAGGCCTGTCTGGGACCAGCCTTGTCGTCAGTTTGGCTTGGCCCCCGCTGTCATGCGGCCTGAGCAGCTGTAATCCAAGCACAGACTTGCCTTCATTGTCTACTTCACCTCACAAAACCAGAAGGGAGGGTGAAAAGTTAAATCTCATCTTGGAAATCCAGAAGTCTTGCCTTATGGAAATGGTAAGTGGGGTGCTCTAGAGCAGTTGAGATGGGTACAGATGATGCACTACTCCCAGTTCTGCTTCAGGCGACAGGGTCTCCAGGCCTGGTTCCACTTGCTCTTCTCTAATAGAGACAATGGGGACCCTGCCATCTCTACCCCAGCCAGCTCAGACAGACCCAGTCCTGAAGGTCTCTAGATGTTCCCAATGCATCTGTGTATGGACATCCAAGGAAATGGAACGGTTGTGATAATTTGGGGAGGCCTCATTTCACCACTCATATACTCGCCATGAGGCGGTTCATCTGTCCTCAGAACTCACCTCTCCTTCAGCCAGGATGCTTGGCCTGAGAATCCATACCAGGCCAGAAATTAGCCAAGTGATTACCACTTAGGGCTTAGAAAGAGAGTGCTCCCAGTCTCCTTACTGTCCATTCAGAGTATTAACCATTGCAGACGGGCACTGACTAAGTTGACTCCCCACAAGTCGGCCTCTCTGGATGGTGGCCCCAGCTTTTATCCAGCTGCCCACTCACTGAGATAATTGCAGCCACCTTGCTTCTAACAGTAAAGTGTCAACACTTGTCAACTAGTCTGTGGCGACCCTGTCATCTTCCCCGTTGCTATGGAAGTCCCCATAGCAACTTTACTGTCACAAAAGTCAGTGACACTGAGCTTCTTAAAAATGCTTTGTCTTTATCACATTAGTAAACACAGCAGCCATCAGCCTGGGTTTGGGCCTCACATAGCCTTAGTTTTCTCCCTGTGGGATTTCTCTATATCTAGTTTGGGCTCTCCTCTCACAGCTATTCTGAGAGTCACCCTAGAACATGGGAGCAATGTTTCCTAAGGTCCCTGCCTGGACATGACGTTCTACATCAGGAAGGGTGACCTGTACGGCTCTTCCCCAGACATACTTCCACCTGCTATTCTTCTAGGTCTTGTCTGGGCCTGCAAGGTCTGCAGCACAAAACTTCCTTTCCTGTGACACCTGTTGCAACGTGGATGAGCCTGCAGCCTACACTGGGTGAAGTCGACCAAGTGACAGAAAACATATCCAGATAGCTCTGCTCATCCGAGGTGTCAAGGGCCATCAGCTTCATGGAGTCGTGAGAAAGTTGTTAAGGGCTGGGAAGAAAAGCTCAGTCTCATCTTGAAGACAGAGTTTCAGTTTCACAAGATGAAAAGACTTCTGTGTGGGCTGGAGAGATGGCTCAGCGGCACTGACTGTTCTTCCGGAGGATCTGAGTTTGAATCCCAGCATCCACATGACAGCTAACAACTGTCTGTAATTTTAGGATCTGACACTCTACACAGTTATACATGCAAACAAAACATCACTTCACAAAAAATAAAAATAATTTTTTAAAAAAAGACTTCTGGGGCTGGAGAGATGGCTCAGCAGTTAAGAGCACCATCTGCTCTTCCAGAGGACCCGGGTTCGATTCCCAGCACCCCCATGGCAGCTAACAACTGTCTGTAGTTCCAGTTCCAGGCAAACACCAAGGCAAATAAATAAATAAATAAAGTTTAAAAAAAAAAAAAGACTTCTGTGGTAGGATGTTGTGCTAGATATTTTTACATCACCTTGACACAAGTGATGGTCACCTGTGAGGAGGAAACCTCACCTGAGAAAATACCTCCGTAAGATCGTAAGATCGGGCTGTAGGCAGACAAGCCTGTAGGACATTTCTTATTTCCTAGTCTACTGTAGATGGTACCATCCCTGGGTTGGCGACCCTCAGGGCTATAAAAGCAGCCTGGAATGAGCAAACCATGAGGAGCAATCCAATAAGCAGCATTCCTCCACGATCTTTTCTTCAGCTCCTGCCTCCAGGGTTCTGTCCTGTTTGAGTTTCTGTCCTGACTTCCTTTGATGATAAACAGTGATGTGGAAGTGTGAGCCAAATAAACCTTTTTCTCCCTTAGTGGCTTTGGTGGACACACATCACATCTTATTAAGTGTTCTTAATACTTCTGGCCTGTATACGTTAAAGTGGTTAAAATTATTTATTCATTTATTCATTTATTTATTATTTCGTGTTTTCTAGACAGGGTTTCTCTGTGTAGCTCTGGCTGTCCTGGAACACACTCTGTAGACCAGACTGACCTTGAACTCTGGATCTGCCTGCCTCTGCCTCCAGAATGCTTGGATTAAAAGTGTGTGCTACAATTGTCTACATGGCTTATAGGTATTTTCTGTCAATTAACCATTAAACACACACACACCAAAATAAGCAAAACAACTTCCCTTCTACACTAGACTTCTTTTCTGCTGCTACAAATACTCGAGATAAACACTTTCCAGGAAGAGAGACTCGTGGTTTAAAGGTGTCAATCGATGGCAGGCTGGCTCCATTTCTGCAGCCCTACAGTGAGACAGGAATGTGTGACAGAGAACAAGAGAAACCTAGGTCAAGGTTCAGCTTCTCAGACCCTACTCCCAATGGCCCACTTACTTCACTGAGGCCTCACTTCTGGAAGTTTCTATTACCTGCCAGTTATGCCATCAACCAGGAACCATCAGTGACTAATCCATTTGATCAGAGCCCCCGGGAGCCAGGCAGTCACCTCAGTGATTTCCTCCACCAGCTGAGGACCAAGTCTTCAGTATGTGAACAATTCAGAGACACTTTATATCCAAACTGTAATGCTTCCCTCAAATGTCCTGCAGTCTCCCAGCTGACTGCACTGGGGTCCATTCACCCCTGTCTATCAGCACGACTGTCCTGAGATACCAGAGAAGTAGGTTCTGAGAGATCCACGTGATCTTATACTCTTGTCCCTCTTGAGTCAGATGGCCATGGTCCCTTCTGTGGGCCTGTGATGTTCACAGGAACCTGCAGCTCCCATGCCTCCTAATCATCTTCTAAGAAGAGCAGGCAGGAGCTGAGCCTTCTACAATTCCTGTAAACTAATTCTGACCACTTTTTCTCATTCTTGCTACCCCAGCTGCTAAGAATTAGGGTCTCCCTGGATGCTGCAGAGGGACCCTCTTTTCATATTTTGATTTAATTGGTTTTCTCTCTTCTTCATGAGAGAGTATTCAAAACAGACTGTTCTTCCAGCTCCAGGCCCCTAGGACTTCTCACAGGCCAGGATGCCACATCAGCCAACAGGCCTTCTTCCTTCAAAGTCCCTCCTGATTGTGACTGCTTTAGCAGAGATCTGGCTGCCTGGTACCTGGGGTTGGCCCTGAATGCTGGATTCTGGTGAGCAGTGCCATCACAAAGTTGAATGTCTGAGAGAGAATGTCTATAAAGAAAGAGGAGCTAGGGCCATGTGCAGGGAACAAGGACAAGAGACCACTACATGCGTCGGAAAGATGAACCTCCAGGCCTATCTGAGATCCGTACCAAGGATTAGTGAGGCCTTGGACACAGACGAGGTGGGCTGAGTCTTACACAAGGGCTTCCCCCTGAGAGTGGAATATGGTTTGTGAGGAAGGAGAAAGGGTAATCCATTGGCACCTATTCTTGGAGGTAGGAGTGGGCATCTGAGGACAGGGGACCCTCTCTACTCCCATCTCCAGCTCATTCTACCTTCTATTTGCTTCCAGAGCTGATTCTTCCCATGGTAAAGCATCTTAGAACATGTGAGAAGAAGGCTCACCTCAGACTTCATTCTGTATCAGCCTCCTCGACTCCCACCAATCATCACACAGCCTGACAACTAAGACTCTCTAAAAGGCAAGGGAATGCCCTTGCAGACGGGGTCAGTTCAGTGGAAGACAGGGTAGATGTAAATTCTGTTAGACTCAGGCCAGAGCTTAGGGTCAAGTATCCTGTAACTCTTTATGTTTAACTCTTAAATTTGAGTTTTATAGAAGATGGTACATGAGGGCCTTCTGAGTTCATGTCCTCCTATATTTAATAAAAGCTGTGGACCACCCACCCCTCTCATCCCAGTGTTCAGGGACCTTTACTGGGCAAGGAGGGCTCAGGGCTGGTTCACAAAAGTTGGATACATGGAACCCCAAACATGCAAGCCAAAGCCTGGTAAATGAGACCTTTTCCTGTCTCAAAGGTATTCTTGAGCCCAATAATGCATAATTTTTAATAGTATACCAAAAAGCTGGACATGATAGCATTCATCTACAAACCCAACACTAAAGAGTCTGAGAGAGGAGGATTTGAGGCCAGCCTAAACTAACTATAGCCAGTTTCCAACCAATGTTTCTAGATTGTGAGTGAGGCCATTTGCAGACTCCCTGTGCCTGACTTTTCTTCCCTCAGATTCCTCTTCTTAGGAACAAACCAAACAGCAGCAGAATGGTCCTTCCCAGAATCTCTCACCTGCTTTCCACAACCTGGCATCTGTGAGCTGTTGCCAAACCAGGCAAACCTCCAAAAGGGACCCAGTGCTGCTGGTAACATGAGACTGTCCAACCTGAACTTAAAGACTGCTGTGATTTCCCAAATCCAGCCTATGGGACTGACTTAGGAACCTGACAGCAAGCCCAAGCTGCCCCAGCATGGTCTCTATAGCTTCACAGTGGCCAGGTTGACCGCTACCTGCCGTGGTTTAGATACCCTGTCACAGTTCTGTTTACTGATACAGATGAAGTTGGATTGTTACCTGCCCTCAGCTCTCTGAACACTGTTTGAAGTTGTTTCCTGTGTTTTGCTTTGCACTAGGTGTTAGAAATGAGCCCTGCCCCCAATACCAGTGCAAGCAATGGAAACAGGACTGGGATTTCCATCTGCCTTCAGCTCAGGGAGTTCCTAGATGGCCCCTCCCACCCTCATGTCCTACCTCCTGCACAAGGAGACTGCTTATGAGCCACTGGGGACCCATCTGGCTGCTTGTTTGGGTGAGAGCCCTGTGTTCAGAGGCCCTGCAGGCAGCCCTGGCAGAGGGCAGGCTGTGCCAAGAGGGTGTCAAGCAACAGCTGGGCACACAGTCCACATGCCACTCTGCAGGAGGCTCCAGACCTCCCCTTGTGCCCTTGGGGAGCCACCTCCCTAATAATTCCTCCCCTGGTTCCCTGGGGAAGGGTGGGAGAACACAGGATAATTGTCACAGATCATGGTCTGGAGAGAGAGCCACACAGACCTGAGGCTGGGGGAAAGCTAGCGAAGAAAACAGCCCTTTGTCTGCAGCCTCCATACACTGGGCTTGTGTTTCTGCTTTCTGACAATTGGGTGAAACATTAGACCAGGGCATCAATTATTCAGATTTCACTGTGAGGTCAGAACATAGCAGCTTCGACCTGCCACAACCCAGAGGGAGTCAAGTCCATGGGAGGCTTAGGAGACTAGGCTAAGCCCCCTCTGCTGGTACCAACCAAAGCATTTCCATTGGCTCTCCAAGCAGCTGGGTTGCATGGAGCATGCCCAAAATGTAAATCCGATGTCTGTCAGAAACTGCAGGCTGGAAAACTCCCTGGGGCTTCAAGGAGCTTGGTGGCCTCCATTATACACAAGATACTCACAGCACATATGCACATGTTTATACACAGATACATGCAAGACACATGTGAGCGAGTGCACAGAAAGAGACAGAGAGAGAGAGAGAGAGAGAGAGAGAGAGAGAGAGAGAGAGCAGCTGCAGCAACATTTATCTC
Organism: Sigmodon hispidus; assembly: GCA_004025045.1. Lineage (NCBI taxonomy): Eukaryota > Metazoa > Chordata > Mammalia > Rodentia > Cricetidae > Sigmodon > Sigmodon hispidus. Next base: position 35,474 of record PVIH01012633.1, on the reverse strand, counting down.
TCGTTCTGTTTGCTCTGAGCTTCTTTCTAATCTTTGGTTTGACCCACAAGCCTTCGGCATCTCACAAGCATCACCGGGGTGTGGCTGGGTGATGGTTCACCCTGTCATCCACCTCTGTCTTGAAATAAAATAAGTATTTCAAACCACATGCTTCACTGGAAGCCCTTCAGCTTGCCCCGTGGTCTAGGCAGGCTATCTCTCCACTGTTACTCCATTCACAAAGCTTCCTGTTTATCCCTCTCCCCATTCACCTTCCTGTAAAGTTTTGAAAGAATTTCTTTAATTTCCACAGGTCTGCGTGCTCTACACATGTCTCAGTGTGACTAATTTCTCTTTTAATTCCTTTGTGGTCAAACACATTTTTCATAGGGTCCCCAGCTCCATTCAGTGACTTGGAACTTTTTGGTGATCTTGTGTATATCTGTTTTAGTGAACATGAAAATCAGTTACCTTCTGCATCAAAGGGATGAAACCCCACATCAGTATCTCTTGGTCAGGCAGTTGCCAGCGCTCAGGTCTCCAGGAGCAGTGAGAGACAGGGTTGCTCTGAGCATCTTGAAGCTCTGCTATTGTGAGCATGAGCATTAAAATGACTTTCCTTCGCTCAGGCCACATAGCAAAGTGTCTTAGGCTGGGTGCTTAAAGAACAGACTTGTTCCTGTTCCTCCGGTGGCTGGGAAAGAGGCTGCCATGGCTGGGTAACAGTGAGGCTCTATTTCCTGGCTGTGAGTGGCTGCCTTCTCCTTTCCTCGGTGTGGTGCACACACGTTGGGGGTGGGGGAGAAGGTGAGATATGGGAGGACATGTGAGTGCTCATGCTTTTGCTGTTTATAAGGCACAAATTCTTCCTTCTCAGGCTCTACTCCTGCAGACTTATTCAACCTCAGTGGCTCGCTCAAGATCCTTCATGTAATGTAGTCGCATTGGTGAGCAGAACTACAACATAGGGACTTTCTGAAAATATACTTTAGTCTGTGCCAGATGTTTCTGGGTGTCGGTGTTGTTTGTTTTCTTGTTTTAAGCTGGGTCTCACTAGGGAGCATATGTGACCTGAAACTCTTTGGCTTTTCCTACCTTTGCTGGAGCACGCCAGGAATATAGGCGAGCACTCTGCCTGCTCTGACTGTCTTCTATTATAAAGATAGTCTTAGCCAGATGTGGCTGCACGCACCTTTAGTCCCAGCACTCAGGAGGCAGGGGCAGGCAGATCTCCCAGTCTGAAGCCAGCCTGATCTACAAAGTGAGTTCCAGTCCAGTCAGAGAGTCCCAGCCTCACAAACAAAAACAAACATATGAAAAAAAAAAAAAAAGACACTTTTATTTCATGTAATTCTTTTCTTTGTGTTTATTAACATTTCTCTTTCTGAGGTCTACTTTATCCAATATTAATGAATCAGTTAAGACTGCCAAGGTCAGTGCTCCCATGATAGATATTTCTGTGTATTTTGACAGTTCATCTCCTGGGGTTTCTTTTTAAAACTTATTTATAAATACAATTAGTGGGCAGCAAATTATAGTTAGCATCAAAAAGTGCTAGAATGGGTGAGAGGGTGTGGTTCAGAAGCCATGCTCACCAAGCTGGAACTGAATCAATTCTCAGTTTGTCTTCTGACTTGCACATGTGCACCACAGCACACCCTCCCCACATCACCACCAAACACACACACCAAAATCCACCTGCCGCAGCTTCCTGAGTGTCAGGGTGAAAGGCACAGACCACCACATCCAGCTGAGGGTAAAAATTAAACAAGGAGAAGTTGGTTTTACCCCCAGCATTTTAAAGATACACATATGATTGTTTTATGTCTACACTATTTCTGGTAGGCATTATTATTTTCTTCCTTGTATGCAATGTACCCTAAAAAAAAGGACCTCAATAGACTTAGAACAGTTTTACTTTCAAACTAAAATTAGAGGAAGGCACCAAGATTTCCAAGGTGCTCCTTTGAGACACATAAACTGATTCTCTTGCTGTCAACATTGCCCATGTGGAGTCAGTGTTCAGACTGCAAACATGTCTATGAGTTTAAAAAGATGAGTTGGGGTAAAGCTTGGAGGAGCTGGAAGTGAATATAATCAAAATATATTATATTAAATTTTAAGTAATTAATAAACATTTGTTAAATGGGAAATAGATGAGGGCAGGGTTCCATGACTGAAGCATTTGCTATGCAAGAGTGAGGAGCAGAGTTTGGATGCCTAGTACCTGGTGGGCAGGCAGGTGAGCATAAGGGCTCACCAAAATCCCAGCCTCAGTAGGCAGAGGGATATCCAAGGTAAATTGGCTAGCCAGACTAGCCACATGGACAAGCTCTGGGGTCAAGTGAGACTCTCCCTCCACATAGAAGGTGGAAAGCAATTGAGGAAGATGCTTAGTGTCAGCCTCTGGTCTCCAAATGCACATGGACACACGTGCACACACATATACCCACACACAGGCAAAAAGAATATTCTCAACACACACACACACAAAGAAAACCTCACCCCAATGACAAAATTTCTACCCTAAGAGTACTGAAAACTGAACACAAATTAAGCAGAGAAAGAAAATAATAGAAAGTAGAGATGAAATAGAGAGTAGCAACACAAAAAAAAATCAAGAAAGCAAAAGTTAGCTTTTTTAGAAGGCTGATCAAGGCAGGGAGGAGAGCCAAGTACTATAATAGAAGAACTGATTTCCAGCCAAGTGTAATGGGAGTAGCTAGGGATGATGGGGCACCACCAAACTGGAGCATCTGAGTGAAACAGGTGAAATAGGTCAGTTTGGAAAAGAGGCAATGTGTTGAAGTTTGGCCCAAGAAGACATGGAAAAGTCTAAACTAACTTGTAGATAACTCAGTAAGAGTCTGAGTTAAAATCGAGAGTATTCACATTAGGAGCACGGGGTCCAGTGGTTGAGCTCTACTAGCAGTGTGCAGAAACACCAAAGACATAAATGTGGAACACTAGTGACTCATTCTTTATGCTGGTGTTGGTCAAATTCCAAAATTAAAGATATCACAAGGCAGCTATAGATCAATATTCTTTATGGGGGCTGGGGTGATAGTACTTACTCCTTGCAGAGAACCGGAGTACAATTGCCAGCACCCCAGTCAAATGGCTGTCTGGAACTCCAGCTTGGGAGGACCTGACGCCCTCTTCTGGCTTCCACGGGTACTTCACACACACACACACACACACACACACACACACACACACACACATCCTACACATACACAAATCAAAGTAATATCATTTTAAATATCCTTTATGAATACAGATGCAGGAAACCTTGACAAAATACTAACAAATGAAACACAAAAACACATCAAATTTTTCATCCTTAAAAAAGTATGATTTATGGCCCAAATACAATTTCATTGGTCCAACATATGAAATTCAATCCAGTGTAACACACTATAATGGCAAAATAAAGAATAAATACAAAATGAGCTCCTCAGTGGGTGAATAAAAAGCACTAAATAAAATCCAACACCCTTTAATTGATGAACGAATGTATGATCAACAAAGTAGGAATATGAGGAATGTCCCCCAGCTGATTACAGACATAATATAATATGTACCACTAAGTTCAGACTTCAGAAAGGAAAAGTGGATGCTTCCCCAAAGGGGAAGAGCAGCAGATACTTGCTCTGAGTGCCTCAACACAGCATTGTGCTGGAACTCCTAGTGGGGGAATGTGGCCAGAAAAGAAATGGAAAACATCCAATTTATAAAGGAAGTGGAAGTATTTGTCAGTGTGCGAGGCATGACCTTTATGTGGAGAAGAACAGGAGGAATTACGCTAGAAACTGTCCCCGTGAACAACCTGGACAGTAAACTGATGAAAAAAATCCAACTCACAACTGAAACAACAGCAAAGTAAGAATGCTTGGGGATAAATATGAAGTAGAAGGGCAATGCTTGCTCATTGAGTCTACAAAAGATCTTTGTAAGAAATCAAGGAAGAATTTAGTTTTCATATTCTTTTACTAGAGACTTGAAATGGCGACATCCATCTCTAGGATCATCTCCATTTTTACCTAAATCCCACCTCAGTGGCAGGACTGGTAATGGATCAACAGGTAATGACCAGGCTGCCAAACCCGGTGACCTGAGTTCCATCTGCAGTGTCCACACAATGGAAGGGGAGAACTGACCCTGGCAATTGTCCTCTGATCACCACACACCTGCAGTGGCACACACACACACAAGGAAATAAAGAAAATATGATTTTAAAAAATCTTAAGCTACTGTAATCAATACTATGTGTTGTGGAATAATCTTTATGTATACTGTTAAGATGTGTCACTCTGATTGGTTTAATAAAGACCTTAACAGCTAATAGCTAGGCAGATGGAATGCTGGGGAGAAGACAGAGAGATGTGAGGAGATGCAGAGCAAGCAGAATGGGCAGTATGGAGATGAGGTAATAAAGTCAAAAGGCAGAAAGTAAGTTAATAGAAATGGGTTCATTTAAGTTACAAGAGCTAGTTAGAAACAAGCCTAAGCTAAGGCCAAGCTTTCGTAACTAATATAAGTCTCTGTGTTGTTTTTGTGAGCTGGTGGCTCAAAGAAAAGCCCATCAACAACTATGTAAGACAGATTACACAGTAGTATAATTAGAGTCCACACAGAAAACTAAAAGTTATGGTTCACTGATTCTGAACAAGAATAACAGGATAACTCAGTGGGGGAAACAATCGTCTTTCTTATGGGTGGGGCTAAGAGTACAGGAAATCACACTGTAAGGATGAAAGCAGACTCACACCAGTTACAATGTTAAATGAAACATGGAAATATAAGAGCTGAAACCATTCAGTGTTTGGAAGAAAATATGTACATACATCTTCATTGCTTAGCCTTGGGGAGGAGTCCTCAGAAATGATGCACAAGAGACAAAAGGACTGGTAGGCTCCTGCTACTCAGTCACAGTTAAAACCTGTGTGCTTCAAATGACAGAGGGAATGTAGTTTTTAATTCACATACAGTAATCAATAGTGTCAAGTATCCAGAAAACATACACTTCAAAATCTTGCCAAGACTAGGCATGATAGTGCACACCTTTAATCCCAGCACACTAGGGAGACAGGCAGGCAGATGACTGAGCTCAAGGTCAGCCTGGTCTACAGAGTGAGTTCCAGGACAGACAGCCAGGGGGACACCAGGAAATCCTGTCTTGAAAAACAAAAACAACAGCAAAGAATCTTTCAGGACACACAGTTGAAAAGTAAATTGCTAGGGCTGGAGAGATGGCTCAGTGGTTAAGAGCACCCTCTGCTCTTCCAGAGAACCAGGGTTCGATTCCCAGCACCCACATGGCAGCTCACAACTGTCTGTAGTTCAAGTTCCAGGCAAACAACAAGGCAAATAATTAAATAAATAAATAAAAAGTTTTTTTTTTTAAAAAAAAAAAAAGTAAAGCAAACTGCCAATAAAGAATTTCTGTAGGCATTCCTCAAAAACATGCCAGATTAAGAGAATGAAGCTGTCTCACCACCATTAGGCACGGAGAAGCATATCACACACAGCACAATGAGTCAGCATCTCATAAACAGCTCTGTGGATAAGGACAAGTGGTGTCAAGAGTGTGGGGAGCAGAGCCCTTGGGTACCATTGAGAACCAGTGTGAAAAAGTACAAGCAACAAAAACATGGAGTCACTGAGGCCAACTCTACTCACAGACATAGGCCAAAATGAAGGAAAAATGTATGCACAAAAACTCCATTCCGATGTCCCTGCCCCCAGCTGTGTCAATCAAATAGCTGAAGTGAAAAAACTCAAATGTCCAAGAGATGACAGAATATAAATAAGATGTGGCGTTCTGTATAAAGCACTATTCCATCAAAAATGAGGAATGAAGTACTGAAATGTGTGAAAATGTGGAAAGACTTCAGGAAATGTAGCTGATGAAAGAAGCCAGATACAAAAGTGTATATGCATCACCTTTGTGTCAAATGTCCAGAATAGACATCTCCCTGACAACAGAAAGCAAAATACTAGTTTTCAGGGATGGGGGTGGGATGGCTGGGCCACTGCTAATGAATATTGGAGTTTTATTTTGTTTTTGTGGAATTTTAATAGATGGTCTCACTACATTCAGGTTGGCCCAGAGCTCCTATGTAGGTATCTTTAGGCTAGCCTTCGCATCTGGAGTACTACCATTTGTGCTACCATGCATGACTATCCCTGAAACTTTGATGTTTAAGCTATAAGTACATCTTTAAAATAGATAGTGTGAATCAGGAATTTTATTTTTTTCTCTTGCAAAATTCTTTTGGTGATTCTACTTTCCTTTTTATTACATATGGAGTTTGGGGTTTTTCTTTCTATCTTTACAAGAACAAGAAGTGGCAGACATTTCCTGGGAGAAACCAGCTTGAGGAAAACTGACACACGAACTATCCATTGTGCCTGTCAATCAATGAACGTAGTGTGTTTTCTGGTTTCTTTACACCTTATTTATTTCATCTTGTCATCTTTAATAAATACATCCTGAACATCCTGTTTTGTCATATTTTTAGAAAACATTTAATTTGGACAACTATTGTAAATAACAATTTTTAAAATTTTGTTTTCATCTTGTATGTTGCTAACAAGTAGATATGCTGTTTTTTTTACATGTATGACTGTCGTGTTTGTACCCAGCATGAAGCATTTATTTATTGATTTTTATTGTAAAGTTGCTTTACCCTAATTAACACACATAAAAGCATCACACAGTTGGGAAGTCATAGTCACAGGCCTAATCTTAAACTCCATGCATCTCAGTGGATTTCTAACCCTGAAAACAGCCTTTGAAGTCATGGAACCTCTCCTAGGAAACTCATTTTAAATTACAAGATGTTTTTTATAGCACTTCCACTTCTTTTGCATGAAGATGTCTTAATTCTTTGTTGTAGAATCTCTACTCATGCATATCTGCAGATATATAATGAAAATGTACCTCTTTACCTTGTCTCTGATCTCAGGGTCCATTCAGTTTTTGACCATTAAGTGTGCTATTGGTCATGGATTTCTTTTCTGTCAGAATATATCCTTTGTGTACAGTGATGGATTACTTTTCTTTTTTGTTTGTTTGTTGGTTGGTTGTTAGTTTTTCAAGACAGGGATTTTCTGGGTTGGCCACAAAATATGAGTGTGCATCTATCCATTTCCTTTCCTAATTTTGTGTTTTGTTTCCTGGAGCTCTGTTTTCACATGGATTAGCATTAAGCTCTTATATCCATGAGCTGTCTATCTCATCATCGCCATGTGCTCTGATTTTTCTTGTAGGAAGGTACACTGACTTATTTGAAAATGTATCATTTTCATCTTTTCATTTATATAATTCTATTTATATAACTATATACTTTGGGTTTCTTGTAAACACCACACAAATGGTTCTTTTTGAAATTCCATTTTCATTTTTTTTGTGTGTGTTTAATTTATTTTATTTTATTTTTGGGTTTCTTGAGACAAGGGGGGGGGGCAGTTTCTGTGCAGCTCTGTCTGCCCTGAAACTCACTCTGTAGACCAGGCTGGCCTTGAACTTAGAGATTCATCGGCCTCTGTCTCCCAAGTACTGAAATTAGAGGCGTGGGCCACCACTACCACAGGGCTTTGATTTGTGTTTTAAACCACTTACATTTAATACATTTTAGTATTTCACTCATTTCATTTTGTTTGTTTTCTTTCCATTGTTTGAATTGTTTGAATATTTTCAGCATTTCAACTTGACTTAATTGCTGAATGTTTTGTCCAACATATCATTGGGCTGGTTTTTTTTTGTTTGTTTTTTAAGTGATGCTCTGTCAGTCACATACACTTCCTTAACCTTTTGATATATACAGAATGAACCATGTACCACATCAAGAAGAATTTTAAGATCCTATAGTCTCATGGTCTCTTCACTTACTAGGCAGCTGTGAAGGACCATATCTGGATCGGTGGACCTACCACAGCTATGGTCATGTAGATGTCTCTAACTCCTGTTACCACCAAAGGTTATGAGAAATCATGGGGTCAGGGCTGCCACATGTGGCCTAGTAGGTGCCCAAGGACCACGCCACAGCAGACATTCTCTGATTTGATTGACCTGGGCTATTGCCAGGGGCTAGGGAATCTTTTAGTCTTGATCTGCAGCCAGGGACTATGTGGGGGTCTGTGGCCCTGCCGTAGCAGGCCTGCATTAATGTCCATCGTACCTGTCATCAGGGGTCTTGTGGATGCCTGGGATATAGGCTCCCACATTAGGCAGTGTTGGAGACTGAACACCACCTTGAAGCTGGGATGATGCCAAGCTGAGTAGCCTGCTCTGCTACCTGGGGCCAAGGTACCATCCAGGTCTGGGTTGCTTCCTTGGTCCTACAGTTGCCAGGGTGTATCATGATGTCTATCATGCCTGTTACCATCAGGAGTCACATAGTATGAAATTGGAGCCCCAACCTAGAGTTTAATTGGGACCCAAGGGCTACCCTGCAGCTGGGGTGATGCCAACTTGATTGGGCTGTGGTGACATCTGGGGCCGTAGTGACATCTGAACCCAGACTGCTGCTGAGGACCATGTCTGAGTTTGTGGTCCTTCCATGGCCAGAGTCTATGTTGATGTCAATGGCCCATGGTGCCTGCCATCAAAGGCCACACAAATGTTTAGGGTTTAGGCTACAATCTGTTGCCAAGTTGGCATCCAGGGGCTGTGGTGTTGCTGGGGCCATGCTGATCTGAGTGGTCTCCTCTGTCACCACTGGGGCATGCTGTCCTCCAGCCAGGGCTGCTGGGCCTACCACAGCCAGGGTCATGCAGGGGACATGCTAAGCTGTGTGACCTGTGCTGCCACTTAGGTTCATGGTGATATCCAGTCACAAGCTGCTGATGAGGACCATGAATGGGTCTCTGGTCCTACTACAGCTGGGATATGCATTGATGTCCATGGTAACACCAAAGGCCATATGGGGCCGTGGTGTCTTGTTGGCCCAGGCTTCTATCTAGGTCCATGTCTGAGTCCATGGCCCAGAAACAGCCAAGGTCTGTGTTGATGTCTGTGGCTTCTATTGCCACCAAGGGCTGTGCAGATGCCCAAGGTCTAGGCTGCCACCTAAGACTAAGTTGGTGTCAGAGGGCCTTGCTGCTGCCAGGGCCATACTGCTCTGGATGACCAGAGTTGCCACCAGGGCCATGGTGATATCTGGGGGTCATGTCTGGGTCCATAGTTCTGGTTGCTGCTATTTCTGAGGCCTATGATGATGTCCATGGCCCATGTTGCCATAAAGTGTCATAGGAACCATGCATGTTGAAATCCAAAGGATGTGCTGAGCCGGCTCTACCCATCACTGTTCCTGGGATGGCTGGTCCTATCCCTTGTTGGACACTGCAGCAGAAGAACTGGCCCTACCCCATCTTGGGGGGAGCTGGCTCCCACACTTGGGAAAGGTGGCCCCACCACATACCACTGGAGTGGGAGAGCTCATCCCCATGGTATGGATTTAGGAGAGCCAACTCCACACCTTGTCTGAGGGAGCAATCCCAGTATCCCAGACCAACCAACTTGCTACACATCCTGGGCCTTTGATTGGCCCCTAACATCTACCATATAAATGTTCTGCTAGAGTGTGTGAAGATACTGGTCCTGTGAAACAATAACTGTAGCATCTCCATATTTCAGGGCAACAGCAAGATGTCTGAGAGGAGTTTCAGTGAGGATCCTTGAAACAGGCCTTAAATGACTCATTGTAATGGACACTTTGTGGGTGGGGCTGACTGGACAAAAGGGTACACACTGCATGACACACTGCGGCCCCAGTGCCACAGGGATGAATGAAGAGGGGTTAGAAAGACTGAGGAGCGAGGTGGGTTCATCTCTCTGTGTGTTTGTTTTTAATTAATTTGGGGGTTCTTTGGGGGTCTGCTGCAGGGGTGAGGCGAGAATATGAACGGACTGGGAGGTGAGTGGGATTGGGGAGCATGAGGTGAATTTCCCAAAGAATCAATAAAAAAAGTTTTTAAAAAAAAAGAGAAAAAAAAAGATCCTAATCCAGGTAATGGTAGCACACATCTTTGATCCCAGCACTTGGGAGGCAGAAACAGGTGGATCTGTGAGTCTGAGGCCACTAGTCTGCAAATAGAGACCCCCAGGACAGGCTCCAAAGCCACATAGAGAAACCTTGTCTCGAAAATACAACAACAAAAATGTAAAGATCCTGTAGTTCTATATGTGTCTTTACACTCCTTTTATTACATAATTGCCCAATGTATTATATTACATACTTTGAAAATCCTATTACAAAGTTTGCTTTCTATGCTAAACAGTCACACAGCTTTTAAAGAATAAACCAGCTGTGTGAGAGGCTAGTAATCCTGGCACACAGGAAGGTGAGGCAGTTGGATTCCTCAAAGTTAGAGGTCAGCTGTGCCAGGTAGCAAGACCCTGTCTCAAACAAGCAAACTTTCACCCAAACATTTACCTTTCTCATTCTGAATGTGTGGCGATATATGTCTCTTTCACAGCTTGCCTTTGGTATCATTTCCCTCCATCTAAAATATGCCATTAGAAATTTTTTAATGCCAGGTTTATCAACGATGACGCTTCCAGTGGCCTTATTACAATATCTTCATATCATCTTTATTTTCAGTGCCTTTAAGAGTGACGTCTGTGTCCTTCCAGGGTTATTTCAGTTTTTTCTGGTTAGTCGAACACAGGGTGCTTGAGGTTCTAGTGTGGGCACTCTGAATACTGAAAGCACTTTCCCTTTCAGATCTGAAAAGAATAATTTTAAAATTTTCATTCTATTTTATTTATTCATTACTTATACGGTGTGTGTGTGTGTGTGTGTGTGTGTGTGTGTGTGTGTGTGTGTAAACCAGAGAACAACTTTCAAGAACTGGTTCTCTTTCCTGGGTTGAAGGAATCAAACCCAGGTAGGTCATCAGGCTTTCTTTAGGAGTCTCCATTCTATAAACAATCTTGCCAAACCCAGTATTTCTTTTGGGAGGCAACAGATGCTTTAGGCTCAGGCTAGAAGCTTGAACCCACCTGTCTGTGGGCTGTGGTTCTAACGTAAATTTAGTTTCAAAGACTTTACAGTGCTATTCAAAGTTTAAGCTCAGCCTGGACCTATCTGGGTTTCTGACTTTCAGTTCAGTTCACAGAGCCCATTGAGCCTGCGTGAGGACACATCTGTGCACAGGCACACAACAAACCAGGTTTGCTGGACAACACTGTGAGCCTGGCACTCAGGAGGTGGAGGTAAGAATATCAGAACTTCAAGGTCATCCTCAATGAATTCCAGGCCAAACTAGGATCCTATATCAAAATAATAATAATAATAATAATAACTAAAAATTTTTCACTCAGCCTTACAGCGATTAGGAACTGAGTCCCTCCTCCCTGTCCTAAATGCCCATGACTAAAGCCAGGATTGCATTGACCTAGTCTGCTATACTTCCCATTACTGTGACTGCTACACTGTTCCCATCACTAGGCTGTGGGTAGACCCAGGGAAAGAGTCAACAGTTCATCTCACATAGTACCATGACTCTTCTGGTCAGAAAGCAAGATTCCTGTTTTATTAGTTTCGGCCATTGTCATTGTCTTGCCCACTACCACCATGGCTGGGCAGGGGATGTCAGGAAAGTATCCCACTGCTCACCTATGATTCTCAGGAGATCGTTTCTGCTCCTTAAGGAGAATATGGCTTCACTTGCACTCTTTCTGCCAACATTCCTTGTGCCTGTCTAGGGCTTGGTGAAGCCTCTGAGTTCAGTCTGTGCAGCAAAATGGTTTGAATGAGAATGTCCCCCATAGGTTCAGCTGTTTGAACACTTGATTTCCAGTAGATGGCGCTGTCTAGGGAGGTTTAGGTGGTAAGTCTTGCTGGAGTAAGTAGTTAAGGGGAGCAGGATTTGAGAGTTAAAATATTCATGCCACTTGCAGTTTACTTTCTTCTTTGAGCTTGTGATTGAGATATGAGCTCAACTTCCTGTTCCTGCCACTGTGCCTCAGGACCATATGAATTCTTACCCCCTTTGGAACTGTAACCCAGGTTAGTCCTTTCTTCTATAAGTGTCCTTATAGTTTTATAGTTTATAGTATTTTACTACAGCAACAGAAGAGTAACTAATACAGATACTTAAGCAAAATTAGGTAGAAAAGGCATCCCCAATTAAGTGATTTTGTGCTTGTATTCATTCATTGTTACTTCAATGGAATATCTGGGACTGGGAAATATACAGGAAAGGAAGCTTAGCCCACACTTCTATGTACTAGTTTTTCAATTACAATTTTGTTATTTATTTTGTTTATATGTGCCTTTGTATGTGCATGTATGTGTAGACATGAGTATGCTGTGGTACATGAGTGGAGGTCAGAGGACAATTTGCTAGAATTTTCTCCTCCTACCAGGGATCCCAGGGATTGATGTCTGCTCGTCAAACTGGCCTTCAGGTGACTTTACACACTGAAATATCAGCGGCCTGTGGTCCACAGTTGTAGGGTTAGGTAGCTGGTTCAGTTCAACCTCTGAGGAGGGCTACCCCTCTTAACAATATCACATGGCAGATAGAAGAGCCCACAGGGAGGAGAGAGATCTCTTTTGAGATGGGAATTGGAGATCAGGGAAGAGCTAGGCTTCTGCTTCTCTGGGAAGCTAACTAGAATTCTAAAGAGTATTCCCCAGTGACCTAATGTCTTCTTCTAAGTGCCACCTCTTAGGTCCCATTTACCTCTTTCTGTTAGGATTCTCGGCTAGCCTCTGAAGCAACCCCTGGTCAGTGGCAATTAGCCTGGTGCACCCTGAGTTCGGATGTCAGGCTCCATTTAAGGATCCCACCGTTGACCCTCTTTGCATCTCTCCTTTCCCCCGCCCTCTAGAGGATGTGCTCCTCAACCCCTCCCTCTCTCCTTCTCACTAACCATCTATCTCCTCTCTCTCTAATTAATTAATATACATTAATTTTTATATAATTAAAGTATAATAATATTATATATAATTATACATTATAGACTATAATATATCATATAATTGATTTATGTATAATTAATTTATATATACTAATTAAAGTCTCTTCACATGAACCCAGTCTAAATGTGTCCTGCTGAACCATGGGGCCCTCATCCAGTGACATCTGCCAGCCACTCAGGCACATGCAATATCATAGCATAACACTTTCCACATATTACCACACAAAGGCCCATCAACAGTCTCTGTGGCCCAGTGCTGGAGGACAAACCACACCTTCAGTCTATAGCACAGGACCCCTCACTCTGGCCTCGCGCCCAGTCTCCCCCTGTCAGGAGCCACATGCCCTTGTGACCTTCCAGCGAGAGACAGGAAGGAGCAGGATCTTGGACCTAGCTCAGGCCAGAAGCCTCCAGCACAGAAGACTCTTTTTATTTCAGATGTTGTATTCTCCCAGCTTCGGAATTTCCGTTTGTTTCACTCTTTTTATGATTTTCATAGCTCTCCTCCATTATGCTTGTGCTCATTTAAATTCTTGAACTTTAATAAGTTCTTTTTTTAACTTTTTGGAGTTTTGTTGTTGTTGTTGTTGTTTTGAGGGTGGGGTGGGGTTTTGTTTGTTTGTTTGTTTTTAGACAAGATCTTTTTGTGTAGCCCTAGCTGTCCTGGAAATCACTCTGTAGACCAAGCTGGTCTAGGACTCACAGATCTGCCTGCCTCTGCCTCCCAAATGCTGAGATTAAAAGAATGTGTCACCACAGCCCAGCAATAATCATTTTTTTAAAAGTCAGTAACACTATACTCTATCATATTCATTACTTAATCTGATACTTGTGATGTTATATTGTATATCAGATAAAGCTTGCCTGAAGATCAGAAGACAGAGCCAGCCACAGAGTTAGCCATAGAAGTCAAGAAGTAACGACACACACCTTTAATCCTAGCACTCAGGAGGCAAAGGTCCCTCTGGATCTCTGTGAGTTCAAGGCCAAGTGGGCTACATGAGAGTAATCCAGTCTAAAGGAGAAATAGGGCCAGATAATGGAGGCACACACCTTTAATCCCAGCACGAGGAAGGGGAGACAGGAAGAGACTGTGAAGTGGGGAGAGACAGGAGCTCAGGCCTGTGCCTTCCTTCTCCTTCTCTTTCTGCTGAGGACTGGAGGCATTCAGTCTGAGGATTCATGGAGACAGGAGCTCAGGCCTGTGCCTTCCTTCTCCTTCCCTTTCTGCTGAGGACTGGAGGCATTCAGTCTGAGGATTCATAGAGACAGGAGCTTAGGATCTTCCCCTTCAGCCTGAGGACTGAGAGTGGTGAGAAGTTTCTCTAGTGCCTTGTTCCTCTGCTTCTCTTATCTTTAAGCATTTACCCCCAAATATGACTCCAGGCTTTTATTACAAAACCACTTATGATTCATGCAACAGATACTATCAACACATTTGCTTTCAGGTTTGGGCCTATTTCCACACCTTTTTGAATATCCAATAATTCTTACCAAACGCTGACTTGAGAGTCTCACACTGCTAGGGTCTGGAATCTTCCTGCGTCCCTCAGCCTTGCGTCTTCCAGCAGGACTTCTGTACACCACACAAACCTTTTGAGGTCTGCCTTCAAAGCTTGTGAAGTTCTAAAGGCTATTTAGCTCTGCAGCCTCTGATCAGTCAGTTTGGCATTCAGTGATGAAATGAGATGGAGGATGAATGGATCAGCAAGGTGCCTGACCACCAGAGGCCCATCCCCAACCACACAGATAATAAAATAATTTATCTTTTCAATTTTTTAAGGATTTACTTATTATCTTATATGTATAAATGGTTTGCCTGACTGTGTGCATATGGGTGCACTACATACATGCCTGATGCCAGCAGAGGCCGGGAAAAGGCCTCTGCTAACCTGAGGAAAATGTACCCTATACAGGGACCCAGTACTCACCCAAAGACTCAAGAGGGTGTGATGCAGATTAATTAACTTTTTTCTGTCTTGATTCTTCCTCAGCTTCCTGACTCTGAACTCTAGTCCGTCTCCTTGGCTACCTACAAACACATTTGGCTGGAATCTTCTCTGCAGGGGCCCAGGCAGTGCCTGCAGGAAGACTCAGGGGTTCACACTCTTCACTTCAGTTTTTCCAGGGGTGAGACTTCTGCACTCACTACAGGCCACTGGTGACTCTTACATCAATTTCTTCCATTTTGAAAGTGCAACAACAAGGCTTTTGTCTGGTGATTCATTGTGACTAGAAGTAAATTCAGCTTCTTTTAATTAGAAATGGCATTATATGACACTTTGGTGTTGTGTAGGCAAAACTTCAAGTTGCTTCTTTAAAATATTACTTGATAAAGAAGACAGCCTCAGAAATAAAATTTTACATACTTTGATTGCATTTTCAAATTTTAATGCATCAAAGATCGAAAGCTATGCTTCCTCATCGCTGAATATGTAGACTGTAGTGGCTGGTGAATTATCCCCAACAAAATGAGTCAGATTTATGGGACTAGAGATAATGCCATGGTTAGGAACACTAGCTGCTCTTCCAAAGGACCCAAGTTTGACTATCAATACCTACTTAGTGGTTCACAATCATCTGTAAATCCAATTACAACACCTCCTTCTGCCTTCTGTGGGCACCAGAAACACACATAGTGTATAAACACACATACACACACAAGTGTATAAACATACATCCATACTCAAAAAATTATAATAATAAACATTACAATTTTCTTAATTAGAAGAGAGAATTAACCATAATCTCCATTTTTCAACAGTTTGTACTGTTTTTGTTATAGTAGCCAAGCATGTATTCTATTGTTCATATATCTTTATAAGTTTGAAAAAATTAACTCATGGTGTACCAAATGTTACTTTGGGGTCTCCCTAGCAGAGTGGATGATCTGCTGAGAGAATCAAAGTAGCATGTCAACACAGCAAATGGATAAGTAAATTATTTCTTGAGCTGACCAGAAGTGGGCTATGGCTGCATCTAGATGGTGATGAATTTACTGAGAAGCCACTGAGTGCTATGGTCTCCCGTGACTGGCTGTCATTTTCCCTAGGCACACAGGGGACATACAGAGACTCAATCCTTAGTTACACCAGCCCCTCCCTCCCTCATTCCTAGGTTGGCAGAAGGGACATTAGGGACCATCTGTCCCAGCTGTCCCTGGAATCTTTCTGGATTCATTCATTTGCAGTAAGCATGACTCCTTCCATTTAAAAACAAAAAATGTTACAAAGCAGGTTCAAATGCAAGAGACCCAGTAAAGAAAACTGTATCAAACAGGATGCTTAAAGACAGGTTACAAAAAGACAGATAACCAACTCTAGTAAGAAATTTTGGACAAAAGCTTTTTGTTAAGAATAAACTTAATCATTTAAATTCTTTCTTCTTAGCAGCCAGGGCAAAGCACACAAAGAGAAAAGTATGGTAGAGTTCTCGCTGCCCAGTTCTTCCCTTAGTGGAAGCCCCTGGGAGGGTAGGAGTGCAGAGGTGTGAGGGGCTTGTAGCTGGATTTCTGAATTCAAAACAGTTGGGGTCTAGGCACTGAGTATGCGTACATGCTATGGACTGAGTAGCTCTTCAGTAGGACTGAAGACAGCATCCTGCCACTAAAAATAGTCACATTTCTGTGATGAAATATGTAGATATCTGTTCAGTCTTCACACAATATCTGAACAAGCCAGGGTTTGCCATCCACTTAGGCAGAATATCTTGGTTTTAAGAAATGCCTAGATTTTAGAATTGTGAATAGAGGTTACAGGCCTGTAATAGAAGCTGATAATTAATCTCTGGGGAGGGAGAAATGTTTTCCTAATTCAGATACCTAATACCATGTGGACTTGAAGCTATTGCATAAACAATATAAGTAGGTTCAATAACAGGGGTATCACCAAAAGGGCATTGTTTCAACCAATTCTATGAATGCTACTGGGTGGGCATCTGGCCTGTCCACCAGACACAAAGTGAGACAAGAGAGGGCAGGGCACAGCTGTTTAGGAGTGATGACCTCTGTCCTTCAGGACCCTAACTATGGGCCAGAGCAATAGGGTCTCAGTAGGCTTTGGAGGAGATGAAGTGGGTAGGACATATTGGACTACAAATGCACAGATCTGGGTTTAAGCATGACACAGTAGACACAAACCTACAGTCTCATCATAGGAAGTGCAACACGTATGTCTCAGGCTCTGCTGCAGCTTTCTGGTCCTGAGTGTCCTCAGGAGTCAGTCTAACTGTAACCTGGTAAAAGATGTGCTATTCTGACATGCAAAAATAAAAGAGAACATTCTAAACCATTGTTCCCTGCAGATCTGCTTTATCAGAAAGGTAATGTCATCTGGAGATTCCTAGGACACTATGCTCATTATGGGACTGGGGTTCCTAGGTTCCCAGCAACCAAGAGATGAATAGAAGAGCTGACAGGATCCAGCTAGAGCTGCTCCCCAGTCACAAGGAGGAGAAAGTGAACTGGGGCTCACACTGGGAGAAAAAGGAGGAATGTGTCCTGGTTAGTTGTCCATTGCTGTGGTAAAGAACTGTGACTAAAATCAGCTTAGGGAGACAAGGGTTTGTTTCATCTTATATTTCCAGGTAACAGCTCAGCACTGAGGGGAGCCAGGGAAGAAACTCAAACAGAGTCCATGGAGGAATGCTGCTTAGTGGCTTGCTCTCTGGCTGACTGCTAGTTAACTTTTATCTACAACCAAGACCACCTGCCTAAGGAATAGTTCTGCCCACTGTGGGCTGTACTCTCCTATATAATCAAGATACTTTTTCACAGATATGGATGAAGTGTAGGCTAATTTGATCTGGGCACACCCTTGGTTGAGATTTCTCTTCCCAGGTGACTCTTCACTGTGTCAAAATGACAATAAAAACTGACCAGGACATAATGGTCTGTGGGTCAGCAATCACTGATGGAGGGGAGGATGGAGAGAATGAACTAGAAATGAGAGAAGTCAATCCTGAGACCCTGAAGGCGGGATGACTACCTTGAGAAGACTGTATGCTCGTGGTATGTGGAACAAAGTCTTGGACTGGGATTGAAGGGTAGGAAGCTGACCACCCAGGCTAACACTGAAGCTGTCTCTTTAACAAGGAGAGCCTTGAGAAGTAGCAGGTCTGGTGAGCATGAATGTGAGGAGGGGTGGGCAGCTTGATCCAGCTCAGGCAGCACTCCAGACAGCAGACCCAGGACTCCTGCAAGGCTCTTAGGCAGAAGATAAGGCAGAGTCTGGTCCTCAATGTTCCTGGGTCCCTGCTCTATGCACACAGCACTGATCTCTATCTCCACATATGTAAACCACTCAAATCCATCCTGATAATACTAATCAAGTGTCCCAAAGACAGAGAACATTCCATCCCACAGGTGACGCTATTTCATACACCCTATATAAGAGACCTGCTTATTACCTGTTTTTTGAACCCATGAACTACAAACCACTGAGTTCCTAAGACTGCTTCCTTGGGTTTAAACATTTATTGGAAAGTTCACAGAATTCAGAAGAAGGAAAAAAAAAAAAAAAAAAAGTTATTTGCATTTACTGGTTTGATTTGTTTACTTGTGTTTGAATTTTATGTTATTTTACTTCATTTTGTTTTATTGAGCCCAGAACCTTACACAAGCAGAAAAAGTGTTTTTGCAGTTGAGTTATACCCTCAGTCCTGAGGGATACTGTGAAGCACACAGATTAGATATAAAGAAATGCAGAGGACACGGTGAGCAAGGAAGGGGCAGGAATCATCCATATGTTCCCCACTCCATCCACTCTCCAGGAGCCTCCAAACCTTGCTCGTCTCCCGCCCACCCCCCACGTGATCTATTTCAGAGGCCACCTTGTGTAAGCATGGTTGAGTACATTGCTGGCCATTGGTGAGGAACTCCGCCTTTTCACACACACACCTCCCCATGTCAGGAGTGGGGCTAAGAACTAGCAGTCCTCTAGCCTGGGAAACCTGGGCACCAGCCCCCTCATTAGGACACTTAGTTTCCTCCTTAGTGATGGCAAGGCCGCCAGCTGTGAAAGTGTCAGCCAGCTTCTCCTGAGACAACCCGACCCAGAGGAAGAATGATTGATCTGAGCTCACATTTTCTGATGTTTGGTCCATGCTTACTCGGCCTTGTTGCCTTTGAACCTGTGGCACACAGAACATGAGAGAACGTGTAGAACAAAGCTGCTGACTTCGTGGTGGCTGTTGAAGCAGGGACAGGGGCCTCAGGAATACACCCTCAGTGAACCAACTTCCTCCTACTAGGTCCACTTTCTTAAAGTCCCACCACCTAACAGAAGTATCCAGCTGGGAGCCAGCAGACCTACTCAACACGGGCACTAGAGAATTCTGCCTTGCATCCCTCCCACGTGTGGTGCAGTGTCTGGTGTCTGGAAGGGAAAGGCACGTGTCTGGGAGCTGTACACAGACTCTGCTCAGGGAGAGGCGTCTGTCTCTGGTTGGTGATGGTAGTGGGTGTCTTTGTGCGGGCTTCTCACTTCACGAGGCTCACTTGTGCCTGGATTTCAAGGAAGGTGGCAGTGACTTGGGCAGGATCTTCTTGCTGTTTTACTCAGGTGTGAACATTGCAGTGCTGGGTAAGCTGAAGCCCTGACTTTAGAGTCTTCTCCAGCCAATATGGCCCAAACTGAAGCAAGAAGTCAGAAGCACTTATCAAAAGAAAGAGAGAAGGAAGTGAGGGTGCTGGGCTCCAGCAGGCCACGGCCTGGCTGGGCCCCACCTGGGTCTCGTTGGGCCTGTCTCTGTCCTCAGGTTCTGGAAATACTGCTCTGCCTCTAGTGCAGGCCCCTTCTCACAGGAAACGATGACAGTCAAGGTCTTGGGGGTGAAAGCAACCTGACAGAGACAGAAGGAGAAAGAAGGTTCTGGATAAAGTCAGGCCTGGCTTCTGGGACACAGAGGAGCACAGTGGAAGGGAGGCCTGCTCCAGGGTATCGGAGCCATTCCCCCATCGGTCCTGAACTGGCCTGGCTCCAGAAGGAAGGATGCAGATTCCAGCCCAGAGGAAGGCGATGAGGCACACCCATTTGGCTGCCACCCACCCTCTATGGTCACGTGCTTTGCCTGCCAGCCAGAGGTCCACAATGCGGCTTTGTGTGGCAGCTGGCTTCAAACACACATCAGTGTCTGGGATAGCCCTGGCTGGCCCGTAGTGCCAGTCCTGGAAGCCAGAGATGCCAGGCAAGAGAGGGAAAGTGAACCTTGCCAAATCCTCCAGGACCTGGGTAAGACGCTCTCCAGGAAGCCCATGGGGTGGCATCCAGGATCCTTCAGGGAACACCCTGCACCCCAGGGGCCTATATATGGGGAAGAGTTTGGCATCAGCCTATCAACTAGCTAGCAAGGGCTGCACATACCCTGGGACCACTTAACTGGCCACTCAGGCCAGCAGAAGAGCCATCTTGGGGGTTTATGCAGCTCAGGGAAAGGGATAAATATATTTTTAAAAAGACAGTTTTGATGATTTTTTCATTGTGATGAGTGTTTCCATTTTTATGAGTTTTTTAAAATGCTAAAACACTCTTTGAAATGAAGTATTAAAAGCTATAAACAGTATATGTAAAAGGACCTAAATTGAAGAGGGGAACCTACATTGGTAATTCAGGTTTTATCCATTTAAAAATTTTAATTCATGGCTAGCTGGGCACAGTGGCACACACTTTTAATCTCAGCACTAGGGAGGCAGAGGCAGGAAGATGTCTGAATTCAAGGCTAGCCCAGTCTAAGGCCAGCCAGAGTCATAGAGTGAGACCCTGTCTCAAAAACAAAACAAAACAAAAATTCATGAAAACCCCAGTAATAATCCATAGCACCTGCTAGGCAGTCTGGGTGTGTTATGAGAACGCTTACTGGGTGATCGGGTAGGTCAAAGGGTGTCCAGAAGCCTTGGCAGGAAGAAGCTCCATAGCCCTGAACTTCCTGAACATGTCCAGCCTGTGGGGAACAGAAATGCTGGTGAGCAGCCAGGCCACCCAGGGCAAGACGCACCTGCTCAGGTTTTCCTCAGCAGATGGAAGTAACCTGCATTCTCCAGGGCTTCAAGCTGGGTGTTGTCTTCAAAGGGATCACTGAGTTTAAAAGAGCAGAATTCTTGCCCGAATTACTCTGGTACTCCACCTGGATGTGAAAACCATAGTCCTCCCCTGGCCGGTGGGGACTGTGTGGTGTCCCCGTCCCCATCTGTCCTGTCCCCAACTCCGCCCCCCCCCCACTTCCCCACTCTACCCCTGCTTCTTGCCTCCTAGGGTAGCTGTTATGGTAGGGTTTTAATGGCTAAACGCTGACCCCAGAGAATCAAGGTTTCCAGGGGTCTCACAGAAAGTTGTTCTTCCTTCACAGATGTGTTTTAAATAGAAATCCAGAGGAGGGGCTGTTTAGGTTCTTCTATTTGAAGACACAGCAGTAAACTCAGTTTAGAAATGTCCTCATATATTTGTGTTTCCTTTTGCTTTGGATTATATGGAGATTTTTTTCAAAAAATGTAAAATACCTTTTCTAGTTGGGCCTCATGGTTTTTGACCACTTCAGTTCTGTAGGTAGGATATGTTCAGACTGGTGGAGACAGGCCCAACCCTGAGTGACTGACTCCCTGCTTCTGAAAAGCCACTGCTGACACCTTGGACAGGGCATGCATCCCCTTCCCTGCCTGGCAGGTTTGGGAGGGTAGAGGAACCTTGGTTCTCATGTACTGAGTGTCAGGATTCCTGCACTAAGGGCCCAGGGATTCTTGGTCTAGTAGGGGGTTCCCAGAAGGAAACAGAGCAAGCAATAGCAGTCAGTGGTTGCTAGGAGAACGAGTGCAAAAACAGTCTCCCAGAACTGAAAATGGATGCCCAAGTGTGTGGATCTGAGCAAGTATCCACTCAGACAAGGTAGAGCATGCCTCTGCAAGTGTATGCTGCCTGGATGCTGGGTCACTTGCTCTCTGCACAGCTGTGAGTTCAAATCATCCAGGCACACTTGCCTGAACCTACAGATCAGGGTTCCTGGTATTGATCACACAGTATGGTTTTGACTGATGGGGGGGGATGAAAAGGCTGAGAGAGGCAATGGGGAGCTCACAGGTCAGACCATCTGAGCTGCTTCCTCAGCTGATGCCTGGTGCTCAGAAGACAGAGGGACAGCAATGGTACAGACTCTAGCCCCACTACGGGGTGGCTAGGCCACTGTGATCAGGGTGCCTACAAGGCTCTCATCTCCTTGCAGGGTGTCCTTGTTTAGGGATGTCCAGAAGCAAGAAGCAGTGTGCCCATCTCTGGACTTTGTTGCTATGTCACTGTGGCAGCAGTGACTGGGGGACCCGGCAGCAGCTTATTTCTTGCCACTCTCTAGCCAGGGGCAGAATGCAGCCCATGGGATAATGACAAGTGTTCCCAGAAGGGTATAGAAGTTATGGAGAAGTGAACGGCTTACAACTCAGGCTGGTCGTTCAAGGCTTCAAATACGGAAATGAGCAGGATCAAGCTCACTCCATCAACCTTGAACAAGGGCAGTGAGTCTTGCAAGGTCCATCCATCCCCAAAGTCACCATGACAGGCAATGTTTAAGCTAAAAGAAGCATCATATTAAGACTATGCTTTCAGGGATCGTTTCTATAGTTTATTAGAAGGAGTTTGTCTGACTCTAGAATACCCAAGACCAAGAGGATGCCAGGTAACTACGTTTCCTCCTGAGTATTAAGTTGACTCTAGAAGATTCTTTCCTGTAGCTGCCTCTTACCATTGATGATCTGTCTTCTCTTCCTTTGGGAGGGGGAGAGGGAAGGAAGGGAGTCTGAGTGGATTTCTGTCTGTCTTTATGGGTACCAAAGCCACATAGATTCCCAGAACATAACTGTAGTCATTTAATGTTTGTTTAAAGGTTTGGCTGAGTTATTTGTTTTTATTTACTTTTATTTGTTTGGCTTCTTTTTTCTTTTGCTTTTTTAAAACAGGTTTCTGTGGAGCTGTGGCTGTCCTGGAGCTCACTCTGTAGACCAGACTGGCCTGGAATTCACAGAGCTCCGCCTGCCTCTGCCTCCCTGGTGCTGGGATTAAAGGCATCACCACCACTGTCCGGTATTTGTTAAGGGTTTTGAAAATTGTCTGCGGGGGCTGGAGAGATGGCTCAGCGGTTAAGAGCACTGTCTGCTCTTCCAGAGGACCCGGGTTCGATTCCCAGCACCCACATGGCAGCTAACAACTGTCTGTAGTTCCAGTTCCAGGCAAACACCAAGGCAAAATAAATAAATAAATAAAGTTGTTTTTAAAAAAAAAAAAAAAAAAAAAAAAAAAAAAAAAAAAAAAAAAATTTTTTTTAAAAAAAAAAAAAAAAAAAAAAAAAAAAAAAAAAGAAAATTGTCTGCAAGTTTTTGGGGTTTTTTTAAACTAAGATCTTTATTTGTAGACTTTGGAATAACTCATGTTTTTATTTTGTTTTGTTTTGTGACTAGACTTGGATATCTATGAATAATAAAGATTTGTTCTTATCTGAACAAAAAAGAAACTTAATCTTTTTATTATTATGTATATGAGCATTTTGCCCGCATGTATGTCTGTATATCATGAGCATACCTGGTGCCTATGGGGGGGAGGGCAGAAGAAAGCATCAGCTCCCTGGAACTGAAACTATAGATGGTTGTAAGCATCTATATGAATGCTGAGAAGTGAGCATAGGTCTTCTGCAAAAACTACAAGTGCTCTTAACTGCTGAGCTTGCCTCCATTCCCAGAAACATCATGTTTAAACAGGTTTCAGTGAATAGCATTTGATTCTAAACAGCATGTGTGCAGTTCTCACCATATATCTGTCATTTTGCTGGGGAGGGGTTTTGGTTTGTACGAGAATAGCAGGTGCATGGGGACTGTTAATTGTTGTATAGTAAAAAAGGAGACCCCAGACAAGATTTGGGCAGCCCTCACCTTCTCATACCACAGAGGGAGAATGATGCCCACCGCCCAGAATCCCAAGCAACAAGAAGACGGTCTGGCTCCACCAACGTGGGGAGATGGTCTCAGGCCTTACAGCCCCCCTGAGCCCAGCTCCTGCACAGATGAGGCCAGCCCAGCAAAGATCTGATGCTACAGTCAAGTACAAACAAATGCCCATAATGGGAACTAAAAGGCAGGTACGCCAGGGTCCCAGACTCAGCCAGCCACAGCCAGTGAGAATAAAGCTGGAAAAGGCTTTCTGGGGTGCTGTCCTCCAGAGATGCTGTCCCCTGGGAATGCCTGAGGATTTTGTGTGCATTTTATTCTATCATTTGAGTTTGTGCTTCTGATTCTTTAGGTTTCTGAAAAAGTCTTGCAAGTAAGTATTCATGGCTAACCACACAGTGTAGTCTGCCCTTCTGGGTTACATAGCTTGATAACTGAACCCCAGATAAATCAGTGACCCTGTCCAGGTCCAGACTCCAAATATTTAGCTTTTAGCTTCATAATGCTTATGTGATAGGGAGTGGGTGGGGTGCACCAAGGAGCTGATGAGACAGCTCGGTGTCCAGGAAGCAGTTGTGGACAGGGAAAGAGACTGCTTGATCCAGCCTGGCCTGCCCACCATTCTTTGCTCTCTTTCCCTGTCTCTTCCTCTAAACATTACCTGAGAAGCTGCAGAGGAAGGCCACGAGGGCATATCTGTGAAGAAGAACAGAAATGTAGACAGCACTTCCCAGGGCTCTTGTGTTCCTTGAGTCTTGGATATTCTATTGTTTCCCAATCTCAACAGGGGAATCAGGATTTCATCCTCATCCCATGGGGGCAGAGGAGATACCCACTGAGCTAGGATAGCTATACCCAGAGTGACAGACGGCTCCTCTACCTTCCTCCAAAGGGCCGGTCCTCATTAGAGCTGAGCACCACGACTGTCCATGCATCATAACTGTTTGATGTCCAAAGTGATACCAGCTCAGTGCCATGGGTGAAGGTTGCTGTTCCTTGTTTGCTGCCTAGAGACCTGTTCTCCGTTGCACAGACAGGGAGGCTACTATGAGTTCTGAAGCAAGCAGTTTCCAAGTCTGGGAGGTGGGGTGGGGAAGGAGCAAGGAGTCCCAGGTGGGCAACACCAGCTGGATCTCACTTGCATTCACACACCAGCGATAGCTTAACCAAGCTGCCCATATTAGCAGCCCTCCGGCCCCAATGAAATCCACCTGCCTCTCCCTTGTCTCCTGTCATTATTTACTTATTTATCTACTAGGTGTTTTGATGAGAGAATTCGGGGCTATAGGTAGCCAGCTCTGATAAAAGAAATTGGGGGGAAAAAAAGGACTGAGGTAGCCAGCCACTTGGATCTGTCACAAGAGGCTGGCAGCCTTGTGTTTGCAGGTTCCTGAGGTTACTTCAGAGCTGTTCTTGGCCTTCCTCTGTCTTCCCAAGTCTCACTGGGCTGAGTTCTCATTCAGCAAGTGGGAGACTGAGGCCAGGAAGTCCCAGTGCTGCAGATACAAAGGCTGACCCACGGGGGTGGTCTGCAGCCTCTCCTGGTACTCTGGATACTCCACTGGCTGAAAATTACAACTGCCTGCTGTTGTCATGGTGACTGGTCCTGCAATTCCATTCTACAGTGTGCTGCGTGCCCATGGCACCTAAGGCAGTCTCTTTCTGCATGAAAGAGCCGGTCTATGATGAGGAGAAGGTTCATACCCTACCCCACCTCTTCCTAGGCCACTGGCCCCTCGGCTGCAAAAGAGCAGGCTGCTAAGGCCCTTGAGTGTTGGCTTCTGGCTTTTCACAGATATTTGACCTGCGCTACCTCCCAGCTCCACAGGAGACTAGCCCCTTGTGGCGAGACAGAGTGTCTGGCTCCTGTTCCACTGCAGAGCAATCTGTTACACTGGTACCCAACCAGCATCCATTTAACCCAGCCCTGTAGATGTGCAGTTGGGCCCTTTCCAATCTCTGCCTGTTACAAACAAATCTGCAGAGAATAACCTCAAACATATGTCATTTTGCACATGTGAGAATATTTGTAGAATAAATTCCTAGAAGGAACATCACTGGGAAAGGAGTGTGTGTGCCATGTGGCGAGTCTGGGCCAAGCAATAAACCCAATTTTTTGTCTGGATGCTTTATTTCATTTCACTGTGGCCCTAAAACAGGGACCATTCCTATCTGCTCTTTCACACAGAAGTAAATTCAGGCCCAAAGAAATTTGCGAACTTGTAATTCACTGCCTAGACCAGTGTCATAGTTCCCCTATGGGTTAAAGGGCCTGCCCAGGCCAGTTCCCTTCACTCATTATTCAAATCCCATTCAGGCTTTGCCTGCCCAGGAGCCTTAGACTAGTCCTCCTCAGGACCCTAGGCTCCCTGAATTCTGGGACTGGCCTCCCCATCTCAACACACAGTCCCCTAGCCTGTGAGCTACAAGACGCTGCTGTCCTTGACCTAGCCACTTGTACTATTCAGGGTGCCATCTTTTGGTCTTGGCTTTCTTTCTTGGGTCCTGTTACCTTTTAGGAAGCCCATGGGTTCACGGAGAGTTGGAGCAGGGCAGCACAGCAGCACGGCCCTGGGGAGGACAATAGAAGAAGCCTACTAGCTCAGGGACCCTAGAAAGCCGACTGGCTTCATCTGAATCACAAAAAGGTTAGCGCGCCGGGAGAGGGGGCTGCTATGCTCCGCCTTCATTTACATGACAAAAGTGATTGCCCAACGGCTCTCCAGGGCTTTGTTGTGATCTGGCAGCCTGCACCAGCACAGCCATGAGAATTGTTCCCCAGCACAGGTCGTTCCTTGGCTCCAAAGCCACCCCAGTGACAAAGCCACATTGTAAGGCCTGCGGCAGCTGCCAGCACCTGCTCCCAACCCACTGTTGTCCACAGCTCCCGCCATGCACCCGCTGCCCTCACTAAGGCTCAAACTCCATGATCACGATATCACCCGGAACACAGTGATGATAGAGGAATCTTGCCTTGTCTTCAAAGGGCCTGGGAGTTGGCCCTGGATAAGTAATGTTGAGGTCTGCAAGGTCACCCGTGGTAAACAGTGATCCTTGGCTTAGGAGTGGAAACATTACAGTTCTGCTAGGCCATGGGAGGGCATCACATTCTCCTGGTGAATGCTTCCAGGCTTTCACTTCAGGAATTGGGCTCAGACTGGCTCCCTAATGGACATCAGCCAGCAAAGCAAAGTTTCAGGGCCTCACACCCTAGCAATGCTGCCAAGGCCAAGAGCCCCTTTTCTTTCCCAAGCATCTCAACTTGCTCTCCCCTTCTTTCCCTGCTGTCTCTGTCAGTAGGCAAGCACATGAGCCCTCTGCCCTTGCCAAGGCCCTTGGAAAGACATTACTTTACCTTCCTCTTGAGTACTGCCCTTTGGCTGAGCTCCACCCCCACCTCACCCCCAGCAGACCTTATTGGTTCTATGTTACTCTGGCCACCACCTCCAGCACACCCAAATTCCCTTGTCCTCTATAAACACAAAAGCTCCCATCATCTGTGAAGCCTCCGCTCACATCTTCAGAAGTCCTAGCTGAGTGCCCACCCCTCTGTACACACTCCCCTGTCCTGGCACTTCATTTTGGCACTTGTATGGCCCAGAAAGCCATGCTTTAGTGCCTGCAATCAGCCAACACCCATGTATCTAAATTACTTTAGACTATATTCTACAGGAGAACCTTGCAGCAGTTCTGACTTGTGGAAGACATATTTAACCATGTCTTGGGCTTCAGACCATCTGGAGGGGCACAGGGTTATGCGTGTACTCATGGGCTCCTCTTGAGGCCTTGACAGAGACGTGAACTTCATAGACAGATCCTTGTCAGGGACGGTAAAGGTGAGGAATACAGAGCTGTGCCTTAAACAGCTAGGTGGGGTGGTTTCTCCTCAGAGCAGAGGTCTGCTTTTTCAGGGTCCAGCCAGCCTCTGAGTCCCAGGGGAGGCCTTTCTTCCTCTCTCCATAGGTGCCTCCCATGTAGGGAGTGTAAGAGGACATCCCATGATAACTGACAAGGTCGTTGCTATGGGCATTCTCCCAGGTTCACTCTCCACTCTCTGATCCTGGCACTCTAGTGTGGCAAGTGCTTACCACAGCCAACAGGAAGCTGAAATCTTGGGGAAATCTGGTGCTTGGTCATCTGCTTCAGCCACATGCCTGGTTTTTGACTCCCACTGCAGGCCATGTAAGCACCTCCTGAGCAGGAGGCCAAACTCTGGATGGTAAAGCAGCAAGGAGAAGCCACCTACCAAGATCTGACAGTGGGATACCCTGGATCTTCAGGATGGCTGACCTGTCTTGTTATTTGCAGCCCGATGGGAAACATTGGTTCTTTAAGAAATGGTAGACTGGATCCTATTATTTGCAGCCCCAAACTCTGTGTGTGTGTGTGTGTGTGTGTGTGAGAGAGAGAGAGAGAGAGAGAGAGAGAGAGAGAGACAGAGAGAGAGAGAGAGAGAGAGACAAGAGACAGAGAGACAGAGAGAGAAACAGAGACAGAGACAGAGAGAGACAGAGACAGAGAGAGAGAGGACCCAAAGTCATGAACATAGTGGGCAAGCACTAAGCCAAAGTCTCTACAGTGTCTGTAACTGGTAAACTTTGTGACAATTTTCATCATCAATTTGACACAATCTGAAATCATGTAGGAAGAACAGAATCTCAACGAGGAACTGTCTAGATTGGGTTAGCCTGGTACCTGAGGTGGGGGACTCACTCTGAACATGGGCAGCACCATTTCATGGACTGGGCCCTTCATTGAAAGAAAACAGAGAACAGCTGAGTACATGGAGCCAGCACACACACACACACACACACACACACACACACACACACACACACACACACGCACACGCCACCATTCTCTTTTGTACAGTGGATGTGACTAGCTGCTTCAAGTTGCAGATAAACACTTCCCTCCTTAGCTGCTTCTGTTAGGGGGCTTTGTCACGGCACCAGGAGGCAAAGCTAAGGGCAACTTGAAATGAGAGCAGAGCCCCAGCAGAGGCCTTTAGCATGGCTCCCATGTGGCCCTTCATGTCATCAAAGCTGATTTTCCTCCTTCCTTCCTTCCCCAGTGGCAGAGGGGTTTTGGTGGCTGGCTTGTGATACCAAAATGTGACACGCTATGTTTCAAACAGTGGATGTTTATGTCTCATAGTTCTGGAGCCTCAGAAGACTAAGAAATCCAAGACCAAGGTGTCAGCAGACCCAAACCAGTCAGTTCTGCAGAGGGCTTCTGACTGAAGGTTGATCTGTGCATGTGGACAAAATACACGCACATTCCTGACCCCTTCCTTCTCTTTACAAAGGCAAAGACCCCATCATGATGACTTCACCTTCAAAACATGCTAACTCTTCTCAGTCCAAGGAGCCCTCTCCTAATACCACCACACAAGGGTTAGGGACTAAACATTTATGCTTAGCGTAGACCCAGTACAGCCTGTAGCTATTTGGAAGAGCACTAGTCCATCCAGAGGGGCCCCAGAAGCCAAGTACACTAGAGACCATCAGTGTCCTCCAGACACATGCCCGGTGCATGCTCCATCACTAAGCCACACCCTAGCTCAGGATGTTCATTTCTGCCCTGAAAGAATGCAATGGTACTGGCATGAAGTCTAAAGAAGAAGAGAATCAGGTATCTTGGGGCTGATAGCCAGGGCCAGCCCTGCTCCTGGCTCCATCCCTTCTAGGTCTACAGATCCCGATTACATTCTGCCCATACAATGGCCTTGTGAGGCTCAGGTTTTAGCTCTTTCTGCTGGCATTTAAGTCTTCAGGAAGAGACCCCTGGTAGACATTGGCTCTGCCAGTGGTTTTTCACAAAAAAAAAAAAAAAAAAAAAACACCCTCAGAAAGCAGGTGAGCTGGGCAGCTTGCCTAGAGAGGCTCTTAAATCCTCTCTGTTAAAGAGAACCATGGATGGCAACCATGGGGTTAAGGAACATCCTTAGCCTCCCTAGGTTAAGTCACAGAGTAGGGTGCAACTGGTCCCAATTGGATGACCTTGACCATCTGATGTAAGCAACCTAAGCCATCTATTGAGCTGTTACAAGATGCAATATGTCTCTCCTCCTTTGGTTTCTGGAGGGACCCTTCTGCACATTGCTGAAGCAGCCATAGTGAAGGGTGGTTCCCCAGCCCAAACATTCCTTCGGCCACCATGGTCTCAGCCGGTGTCAGAATCACAGATTCCTGAGAGACACTGGCTTCCTCTCATCCTCCTGGTTAGCCACTTTAGAATCCACAGCAAGCAAGGTGCTAGGGATTACTGTGAGTTCAAGCCATGGCTTCTGAGAGTGTTATGCAGTGGTACCTCCCAGCACACAATTGCGGTCTCAGTGTGTGAGGAAGGCAGCATGAGGTGGAGGAAAGGGCAGCAGGTGCAGGACATAGTTCCTTTCCAAAGACAGTGAAGACTGTTGGCACTTGTCCTCAGCCCCTCTGTTACATTCACGTCCAGGGCAGGAATGATCGCTAGACTTACAGGAAGTAGCTGGAAGTCACTTCTCCTTGTTCTCCAGTTACCTGAAACTCAATTAAACCTGATTCCTGATTGTTTCCAGCCCTCGGCCCCTTTCCTGGGGTGGGGTGGGGGTGTTTGCACTCTCCGTCTTAGCCTATCAATGGCCTTGATGGTCCACTGCTTTACATATGAAAGAAGCTTCATACCTCAGACCAAACAGAAAGCCAGACAGACCGACAGCTACAACTAGTACTTCAACTAGTTTGGAAATATTTTAAAACAGCTGATTTTGTGATAAAATAAGGCCTAATAGCTGCTAGCTCCTCCAATGTTCCCCCCACAGCAACATGCACTGTGAAGGGCCTGAAGAGTGGGGTGGTCCGGTCCCCATGTTGACAGGTAGGATGGCTTGCTCAGGCTTCAGGGTTTTCCCAGGCTGAAAGGTTTAGCCATTCATAATTATTCCGCTGCTGAGTCTTCATGACCCCAGCAGTCACCAACCTCTGACAGGATCCTCTATTTCATATCCCCTGCGATTTGATATTGGGCTTATTTGACATGAGTTAACAGGTTCTCTGAGACTGGGAGTGTAGGCACTCTAGACCCAATCCAGGCCCTGTCTGTTGCTGTGTTGTAGCTTCCCAGAAGTCTCTTCCTTGGCCACTTTCATGGCCTCACCCTCATGTGTTAGAACGGCACATGTGCTGGACTCACTATTGTTGACCTTGGGCTTGGCAAGAATTGGAGTCAAAAGCATGAAATGCAGCATTTGACCCTGGACATCCAGGCAAGGGAGAGAATTATATGTCATGAATGTCACATGACCAAGGAGTGGGAGGGGAGGGGGCGAGTACACACAAGAAGGAAGCATTGTCACTGAGATCAAGCTCCCGGGGGTAGTGATAGGGGGTGTCGATGTCAGTGACAGGCTTGGGAGTGGGGGCCATCTGCTCATCAGCAATGGAGCTAGGCCATCTGAAACGCTCCCTGCACACCACAGCAGACACTCTCAGTGTCATCCAGTCTTTTGACGGCTCCATCTTAGACTCGCTTCTGGTTTTGATCATTCTCCATGTAAATGCACACCAGATGTGAAGCCAGCTTTCACCATGAAAACTCGGGCAGGGAGACGGGACATAAAAACATCTTTCTACCGACTCCCCAGGGATGAACAGCTTAGTCTAGCCTCTCCTTACATGCCAACTTTAGCCACCGAGACCAGCTAGACTAGGTTCCTCTCTCAACAGCCTAGTTCTGAAATGGCCAGTTTTGGGGGTGTCAACACCCTTGGGGTCCTCTGTGGGCAATCCTTTGGTATTATTGGGAGACAGCCTGTGGAAAACTCCAAAGCTAATGAGTAAGCCTTGGGCAGAGTGTGTTAGCTGAGGTGCCAGTCACAGGCATTATAATACAGTCACCTCTGCTCCAGGTTACTGAATGAAACAAAATAACCGGGTGGTGTTGGTGCACACCTTTAATCCCAGCACTCAGGAGGCAGAGGCAGTGGGATCTCTGTGAGTTCTGAGCCAGCCTGATCTACAGAGTGAGTTCCAGGGCAGTCAGGGCTACAGAGAAACCCTGTCTCGAAAAACCAAAAAGAAGAAAAAAAGAAAGAGAAAGAAGGAAGGAAGTTAGGAAGGAAGGAAAGAAGGAAGGAAGGAGGGAGGGAAGGGAAAGAATAAAAAAATAAAATTAAAGAACGTGACCACACACACCTAAGGTACGGAGAAGAAGGTTTTATTTTACTGTAGACACAAGGGAGAAAGAAGTTAAGCAGAAAAAAAGAGTCCAGGCTGAACATGGCTGGCAGACTAAACCAGACCGTGACGGGGGAGACTGGGGGAGCACAAGACAAGGGGTCCAACAAGAGAAGTGACCCAGGCCAAAATGGATGAGTTATGTGTGGATCAGGGGAAGGGGGGCAAAGCCCAGCCCCTGGGAGGGAGAGCTGGGAGGGGCCACAGGTACCGAGTGAGGCTGAGAGAGGGCCAAATTTCTGAGACCTAACAGTTACTTGCGAACCACTGAGGTGGATAATCCGTGGATATCCTGCCAAGGAGGGAGGATGGTGTTGAGCGATGACATCTTGCTTCTGACCAAAGAAAAGTCTATAATATGGAGGACAACCCTGGTACCAATCCCTCATCTTACACACTTGTGTTCTTCTTCTTCCTCATTTTCATTTTCTACCTTTATATCTGTCAAGGTAGGCTAATTAAAGATAGATACCCCCTCAACTATGGATCAAACACAGTGACAGTCCAGAAGAACGTTAGTGAAAAGGTCCCTAGGCCCAGCTTCCTCCTATTTGGGGTCTTGTCAGCCCTGGAGCTTTGCTGTCATAAGCTTTTCACCGGTGGGAAGAAAGAAGGCCCATGGAGCCTGCAGGCTTTGCATATTGACAACACCCCAAAGTCACTGGGTGTTTGTGACAGCTTCCATCCCTAGCATGCAGGTAACAGGGAAGGCAAGACCTTTAAAGGTGGGACTTGGAGGGAGCTGTTTAAGTCACTGGGTAGATTTACAGACTCAAACCACACATTTCAGGGTTTATATCACTACCAGCTCCTGCCCCAAAGCACTGCTTACCACAGGATCAAAACTGCAGCCAGGAAACCAAACTGGGATGGGAAAGAAAGCTTATCCCTCAGCGCTGTGTGCCTGCGACAGTGTCAATCACAGCAAAGGTGCCGCCCTCAAAGCCCCAGCGTAGGCGTAGTGCAGCTTTTCTCATACGCAAACTTCTGATGCTCAGTGGCCCAGGTCGTACACAGAGATGCCTGGTCATGGCAACTGTGCGAAGGGGTTTCTGATTTTAGCTTTTTTCCTGCATCAAGTTATAAATCATTCCCCTGTCTCCACCAGGACACTTTGTGGATAAAAATTCCAAGTCCGAGGCAGTGCAAATGTCCTTTAGGTTACTTCTAGGTGACTTTTAACTTTTAAGGAATGCTGAGTAATGAGTTGGTGTGCTGTACTGTTTAAGAAAGGCCTAGATGCGTTCAGTCTAATGTCATTTGTAAAAGTTGTTTTCAGTTGGCAGCTGGCAATGCAGGTGTGGCAGTGGCCAATACTAAGGCCAGACTGCGGCGTCTGCTTCTTCTTCCAGAATGTTCTCACAGCTCACACGGTATGGGGTATGTATTCTTGCAGCTGCATAAGGAAGGGCTCAGGGTCAGTCTTAGCATAAACCGCTCATCATCTCACTATGGGGTCACTGTTTTCTTCTGTGTCTTGTGCTTAGGGTCAACAAAGGTGACAATCAAACTGCCTAGGTGGTTTTCTTCTAGAATGGGGTCCTAGTTCATACCCAGGTGGCTGTTTAGAAATCTGCTATTTGGAGTTGTGAATTGAGGGCCTCCTTCTAATCAGCTGTGAGCCAGGGGCCACTTTTAGCAAGTGGAGGTCACCCTTGTAGCCTGCATCGAGCCTGGAGTCTTCCTCACCTCGTATCCCTGTCTGTGAACTCTCTGAGCTATGTCTGAACTCCATTCTAGCTTTCAGTTTCTAACTCTTCCCTGTGACCTTTAGTCTCTCAGACCTCCACTTCTAACCTCCTTGACTGGTGGACTCTAGGACCCCTGTCTCTAACCTTTGACCTCGAGACCAAGATTAAACAGGCTCAGGTTGACTGGCTGGCTCACATCCTCTCCTATTATCTCCTTAGGCTTACAACTGATTAGGGAACCTCAATTGCATCTCAAAAACACTGGCTCTGGGGCAGTAGGGGTTGGCTTTGAGACTCCCTCTGGCCACAGCTTGCTACTTGGGGTTTTCTATTTGGGGTGTTGTCTGTGGATTTCTCCTTAGGCAGATGTGAGTGTGGTTCTTTGTCCTGCCTGTCCCAAGCACACTCTTCAGTGTCCTTTGAGAAACTGACTAGATTATGATTCCTTTGCTCATTATCACCATAGTGAAGACATTTCCACTGATACAGTTTTCTGCCCATTTCATTTTCTAATTATTTCAACCTCCAGGATTTCTGTCAGTATTTTCAGTCTTCTCAAGTTAGGTCAGTGGCCCTAGAAACCATGGGTGCTTTACTGCTCAGGTCCATGCCTGCCTTCAGAGTCACCATGGCCTTTTCCTTTGGGAGGGTGCTATCCCATTCTATCCAAGCTAGGGATATAAAATATCATAGCTGGGGCTGGAGAGATAGATGGCTTAGAGGTTGAGAGCCCTGGATGCTCTTGCAGAGGACCAGGGTTTGGTTCCCAGCATCAATATGGTGGCTCACAATCATCTGTAACTCCAATTCCAGCACATCAGATACCTCTTCTAGTCTTATCCTCAGGGACCAGGCATGTGGTACACATAAAATCAATCAATCAATCAGCGCGTGCATATACATATGTCTGTATGTGTGTATGTTTGTGTGTATGTATGTATACACACATACAATAGTATAACCTGTGGAGGGTACAGACAGTAAAAGTCCATTTTTTCACATCTTTGCAGCATGGGAAGTCCAAGATCAGGGTATTGGAAGGTTCCATGTGAAGTAGGGACCTGACTGCTGGGCATAGTCAGGCGGTTGTTTTCACATATAACATCACATAGTGTGTATGTATGTATGTAGTCCTCTGGACTCTCTCTTGTTGGTTGAGACATGGCTTTGCTCTTGTAGTCCAGGTTGCCTATAAACTCACTATCCTGTTGCCTTAGCCTTCCAAAGGATGGAATTACAGATGAATGCCACCACACTCAGCTCTAGAACCCACCCCCTCAGCAGAGTTTCTCTATATAGCCCTGGCTGTCTTAAAATTTGCTCTGTAGACCAAGCTGGTCTTGAACTCACAGAGTTACAGAGATCCTCCTGCTGGGATTAAAGCTGTGTGCCTGGACTGCCAGGCTAGCACCAATTCTTTTAAAACTAGATGATCTGAAAAGGCTAAGGTCAGACCTCAGTCAGCTGAGTTAAAATAAAAGCCAAGTGTACCCGTCTCAGGCTGCTCACTCCCTTGAACACACCCTCTGGATCTGTAGTAAACTTTTGCCTGGTTGAGAGACTTTGGTTGGAGTGTGTGCATGTGTGTGTGCCCCAAACTAATTTCTAACACAGATGAGACCTTAACTTCATTCCAAGAAATGAGTAGTGCCAAGGCATCTGTGAACTGGTACACAACTGAGACTCAATAACCCTTGCTTTACTCTTGCATGCATAGAACATGGTTTGAG
>PVIH01012632.1:0-62564 GCA_004025045.1 Sigmodon hispidus | reverse complement strand
GCTCGCCTTGGCCATGTGGTGGATCGAACAATGGCCTCTTGTTGGCAGGTGTCCAGCAGTTGTTCTGCTCCATTGCCCCATATATTTGAGGGCCCTGGGAACGGGGGCCCCATCTCCCGTTTTTTGGCTGACTAGGATGTGATTGAGGTAATGATTGACCACTGACATCCTTCACTGACCTGCATTCACTAGCCCAGTGGCGTCCTTTCTTGCATCTAGGACAGAGTCCTGGCATAGGTCTTTGGTTAGAATTAATAGCAGAGGTGCCCTGTTCATTAGGTGTCTCTCTTACTCTTTCTTTTTGCCTTTTCAGCTTAACTCACTGAGCAGGCCTCATTTCCTTTTCCCTCTCTGACTCCGACTCTGAACTACTTCTACGTCATTCATCATCAGATGACATAAGACACAATTTCTCCAGAGACGGCAATGTTGGATACAGATTGCCTCCTCTGCATGCTCCTTGCTCCTGGCTCTGAGATTCTCTGTCTGACCGTTCCTCTTTCAACTTTGCTAATTCCTCAGCTCCCCGCTCTAATTCGGCTGCTCCTACAGGATTGTCCAAGCATTCCCTAATCATCGACCAGATTGGCATAATTCCAGGAGGGAGGTTGCCCTCTTTCTGGGCACGAGTAAGGTCTCTGCCCAGTTTCTCCCAGGAGCTTTCTGTAAGAGAGCCACTCACTAGGAACCAAGGTGCACAATGGTCTATGGTATCTAAGAATGCCTGTAAATTCTGTGCTTTCATTTTTACTTCATTAGTCTTTAGTAATTCCTTTAAGGCTATCATGATCGGATGTGATTGATTAACCCCCATTTTCCAGGTCCTTTAGTTTCCTGTGTTCCTTAATTATTTTTCCCGATCCTAGTTCTGACAGCCCGAAGATTTCCGATCAGGTTTCAATCACGCGTTCGTGATTTCCCCGATCCTCTGCCTTTATCTACAGGCAGAGCTCCTGCTTTACACAGGTCTCACTCTATTCCCAGTGAGACTTATCCAGCTAGCCCCCCTGCTTACCACAGTTCTGAATCCTGCGTGGGAGAGTTTTTTCTTTCTCCCTGTCCGGGCCACCAGCTGCACCGTGCCCAATCCCGTCCAGCAGGAAAAGACACAGCACCAGGATTCTTCTGTGGTAATTGACCAGGTCCTTTATTGTTACAGATACTTCTTGCAGTAGTAGCCCCTTGCAGTAGTTCTTCCTCCCTCCCAACCTGTGCAGCCAGTTTTAAGCTCAAGTCCTTCACTCAGCTAATGCCACGTGGGCCTTCACCATAGGGCCACACACACGGAAGCAAGCTAGTCAATTCAGCACATCCCATGGATGGAGTTAATTATTACTAGAAGCATTCGCCATCAGGAAGGTGAGGAACAGGAGCCAGCACCATCTTTAAGGTGCGGCAGCTCCCAACAGATACATATCCCAGGAAGCTCCAAATCTACAAATCCCAGAATCCTTCTGTGCTACAAATCCCAGAATCATCCATAGCTACTAATCCCATTAATATTCCTGAACTACAAATCAGAGAATCTTCCATATCTACAAATCCCAGAATTCTCCAGGTTTACAAATCTCAAGATCTTCCAGGACTATAATTCCCAGAATCCACCTGGAATACATATCACAGAATTCTCCAGGACTAAATGTTCCATAATATTTCAGGGATACAAATCACAGAATACTTCTGGACTACAATTCCCAGACTCCAAGGATCTTGCAAGAGTACAAATTCCAGTGTCCACCTGGAGTAAATTCCCAGAATCCTCCAGAGGCATAAATCCCAGAATCCATCAAGACTACAAATCTCAGAATCTTCCAGGGCTACATATCGCAGGAACCTCAAGGATTACAATACCCAGAATTCTCCTGAGGTAGAAATTTCAGAACTCTCCAGGGCTACAAATCCCAGCATCTTCCATGGATACAAGTCCCAGGATCCTCCAGGAATACATAAGATGTGTATCCCTGGAGGATTTTGGAATTTTAATCCCTGGAGGATTTGTAGTACTGGAGGTTTCTGGGACTTGTAGTCCTGAAATATTCTGTGATTTGTAGCCCAGAAGTATTCTGGGAATTATAGTCTGGGAGGATTCTGGGATATGTAGACCTGGAGGATTCTGGGAATTGTAATTCTGCACTATACTGATTTTTGTTGTCCTGGAGGATTCTGATATTTCAGGCCTTAAAAGATTATGGGATTTGTAGTCCTGGAAGATTTTGGGATTTATAGACCTGGAGTATTCTGAGATTTGTAGTGCAGTAGAATTCTGGGAATTGTAGTCATGTAGAATTATGGGATTTGTCTCTGAAGAGGATTCTGGGATTTGTATCCGTGCATGAGTCTTGGAATTTTAGTCCTGGAGGATTTTGTGAATTGTAGTTGTGGAAGATTATGGGATTTGCAGTACTGGAGGATTCTGGGATTTGTAGTCCTTCAGGATTATGGGATTTGTAGACCTGAAGGATTTTGGAATTTGTAGTCATGAAGGATCCTGGATCTGTTGTAATTTGGGTGCTGGGGATTCTACCCTTGTATGATTCCAGGAATTTTTAGCCTTGGAGGACTCTAGGATTTGTAGTAGTGGAAGTTCCTAGAATTTATAGCCCTGAAGAAAACTTGTATTTGTCTTCCTGTAGGATTCTGGGATTTCTAGTAGTGGAAGATTCTGTGATTTGTAGCCCTGGAGGATTCTGGGATTTGTAGCCTTTAAGAATTCTGGGTTTTGTAGCCTTTAAGGATTCTGGGTTTTGTAGCCCTGGAGGAATATGAGATTTGTATCCCTGGAGAAATCTGGAATTTGTAAATGTGGAGGATTCTGGGATTTTTAGTTTTGGAGCAGCCTGGGATATATATCTATGGAAAATTCTGGGCTTGTAGTTTAGAAGCATCTTGGGATATGTATCTCTGGAAGTATCTGGGATTTCAACCCCTGAGAATTATGGGATTTGTAGCCCTGGAAAATTCTGTAATTTTTTTGCCATGTTGCTTCTGGGAATTGTATTTCTGAAATATTCTGGGATTTGTATCCAAGGAGAATTCTGGGAATTATAGTCCTGGAGGAACCTGGAATATTTAGCCTGGAGGATTCTGGAATTTTTAGTCCTGAAGGATCCTTGAACTTGTAGCCCTGCAAGATTGTTGCAGTTTTAGACCAGGAGATTTCTAGGAATTGTAGCCTTAGAGAATCATAGGCTTTGTAGCCCTGGAGGATTCTGGGGTATGAACAAGTGGAAGATTATGGAATTTGTAGCCCTGGAGGATTCTGCGGTATGAACAAATGGAAGATTATGGAATTTGTAGCCGCTCAAAATTCTGGGATTTGTAATCATGGAAGATCATAGGATTTGTGGTCCTGAGGATATGGGATTTGAACCCGTGGAGGAACATGGGATTTGTCATCTTGGAGGATTCTGAGTTTTGTATCCCTTGATAATTCTCAGATTCGTAGTCCTGGATGATCATGGGATTTGTAGACCTGGAGGACTCTGGGATTTGAACCACCATAGGATTATTGAATTTTTAGTTTTCAAGGATCCTGAGATTTGTACCCCTGAAGAATTCTGCTATTTGTAGTCCTGGAGGATTCTGAAATTTTTAACCCTGGTGGATTATGGGATTTGTAGTCCTGAAGGATCCTGGGACTTGCAGAACTGAAGGATTATGAGATTTCTAGCCCTGAAAGATTCTGCAGTTTTTAGTTCTGAAGTTTTCTGCAAATTGTAGTCCTGGAGGATTTTGGGATTTGTATTCCTGGAAATCTCTGGGATTTGTAGTCATGGATGATTATAAGATTCTTTTCCCTGAAGGATTGTGGTTTGAAGACATTGAGTGTTCTGGGATTTGAACCCTTGGAGGATCCTGGGACTTGCAATCCTGAAGGATGTAGAAATTTTAGCTTTGGATGATTCTGGGATTTGTAGTCCTAGAGGATTCTGGGATTTGTAGTCCAGGAGGATTCTGGGATTTGTAGTCCTGGAGGATCCTAGAATATGTAGCACTGGAGGATTCTGGGATTTGTATCCTTGGAAGATCCTAGGATTCGTTCCTCTGGAGGATTATGGGATTTTAGCCCTGGAGGATTCTTACAGTTGTAATCCAGGAGGTTTCTGGGAATTGTAGTACTGAAGGTTCTTTGAACTTGAAGCCCTGGAGTGTTCTGTGATTTGTGACCCTGGACGATTGTACCGTAATGTCTCTAATAGACATGCTGGCAATTAACCGTAATGTTTCTAATAGATGTTTTTGCAATTTAAGGTAATATCTCTAACAGATGTGCTCACAATATACCATAATGCCTCTAAAAGATGCCCAGGCTTTTTATTGTAATATATCTAATAGACATTGTTGCAATTTACTGTGATGTTTATAATAGATGCCCTCGCAATTTACTGTAATGTCCTTAATATACATCCTCACACTTTAAAATAATGTCCATGTAGATGACCTTGCTATTTACCGTAATGTCTCTAATAGATAGAATCACAAATTACCATGTTGTCTATAATAGACTCCCTGGCTTTTTATCATAATATATTTAATAGACGCCTTTGCACTTTACCATAATGTTTATAACAGACACCCACGCACTTTACTGTAATGTCTCTATTAGGCATCCTGGCACTTTCCCATGATGTCTTTAATAGACGTGCTCACAATTTAGCTTAATGTCTTTAATAGATGCCCTCGCAATTTACTGTAATGTTTCTAATAGACTCCCTCACTATTTTCTGTAAAATCTCTAATAGACACCTTGGTACTTTCCAATAATTTTCTTAAGAGATGCCCTGACACTTTACAGTAGTGTCTATAATAGAAGAAATCACAATTTACAGTAATGTCTCTAGTAATTATGCTTTCAATATACCGTGATGTCTCTAATAGATGCCCTTGCAACCTCCTGCAATGTCTCTAATAGAGGCAATCACAATTTAATGTAATGACTTTAGTAGACTCCCTTGATTTTTATTGTAATGTATATAATAGATGCCCTGGCATCTTAATATAATTTTACTAATAGTTGCCCTTATAATTTACCATAATGTCTTTAGTAGAAACCTTCACACTTTACGGTAATGTCTTTAGTAGATGCATTCTCACTTTACTATAATGTTTCTTACAGACCCACTCACTTTTTAACATAATATATCTAATAGATGCACTTGCACTTTACCATAATGTCTCTAATAAATGCTCTGGAAATGTAATGTTATTTTACTAATAGATGCCCTTTAAATTTACCATATTTTCTCTAATACGTGCTGTAGCACTTTCCCATAATGTCTCTAATAGATGTAATGAAACTTTACTGTAATGTCTCTAATAGACACATTAGCAACTTACCATAACATCTATAATGGATGCTTTTGCTTTTTATCATAATATATCTAATAGATGTCCTTGGACTTTACTGTAATGTCTCTAAAAATGCCCTTTCACTTTACCATAAGTTCTCTAATAGATGTGCTCACAAATTACTGTAATGTCTTTAATAGACACCCTAGCAGCTTAGTGTAATATGTCTAATTGATACCCTATGAAGTTACTCTAATATCTGTAATAAACACCTTTCAAATTCACCCTAATGTCTCTAAAAGATGCACTCACAATTTACAGTAATGCCTCCTATGGATGCCCTCGCACTTTACCTTAATGTCTCTAATAGGCGCCCTTGCACTTTACCATAATGTCTCTAGTAGACAATGCTCACAATTTACCATAATGTCTATAATATATGTCCTCAAATTTTAACATGATGTCTTTAATAGGTGCACTTGCAATATTCTGTAATCTCTCTAATAGATGTCCGGTGCTTTCCCATAAAGTCTCTAATAGATGCCCTTGCTTTTTATTGTAATATATCTAAGATACATGCTTGCACTTTACCATAATTTCTCTAATAGACATCCTCACAATTTTACATAATTTCTCTAATAAATGCCCTCGCTTTTCATTGTAATATATCTAATAGAGTCCCTTGCAATTTAACATAATGTCTTTAAAGATGCCCTTGCAATTTACCATAATGTCTCAAATAGACACCTTTGCAATTTAATATAATTTCTCTAGTAGACGCCTTCACAATTTACAGTAATATCTCCAATAAATGTCCAGGCACTTTTCCATAATGGTGCTAATAGATGCCCCCAAACTTACCATTATGTGTGTAATAGACTCCCATGCAACTTACTGTAATGTTTCTAATAGATGCCCCCAAACTTACTGTTATGTCTGTAAAAGACTCCCATGTAACTTACTGTAATGTCTGTAATAGACAGCCTTGCAATTTACTGTAATGACTCCAATAGACGCATTCACAATTTACTGTAATGTCTCTAATAGATGCCCTCATAATTTATTGTAATGTGTCTTATAGACACCCTCACAACTTACCATGATGCCTCTAATACATGCCCTGGCACTTTCCCATAATGTCTCAAATAGACGCCCTCACAATTTAAGGTAGGGTTTATAATAGTTGTCCTCACACCTTACCATATTGTCTCTAATAGATGCCCTTGCTTTTTTATTGTAATGTCTCTAATAGACACGCTCACAACTAACCTTAATATTTATAATAGAAGCAATCTCAGTTTACCATAATGTGTCTAATAGAAGCCCCTAAACTTTATCGTAATGTCTCTAATAGACACGCTGGCAACTTAACTTAA
This sequence comes from Sigmodon hispidus, assembly GCA_004025045.1. NCBI lineage: Eukaryota > Metazoa > Chordata > Mammalia > Rodentia > Cricetidae > Sigmodon > Sigmodon hispidus. The sequence goes on along the minus strand of PVIH01012632.1, from coordinate 55,899 downwards.
TGTCTGTAGTAGAAGCAATATCAATTTACCGTAATGTCTTTAATAGAAGCCCCTTGATCTTAACCATATGTCTCTAATAGACATGCAAACAATTTATCATAATATTTTTAAGAGACACCCACACAATTTACCAAAATGTCTCTTATAGATGCCCTCACACTTTACTGTAAGGTCTTTAATAGATGCTCACACACTTTACCATAAGGTCTCAAACAGACACCCTGGCACTTTACCATAATGTCTCTAATAAATGACCTGTGAACACGCAGCCAGTACATCAAACATGTTTCCCCAATAAAGAATGTGAAGTATGGGGTTCCCAGCCCAAATGATGCCCCTCTCATGATATCCCATGACCCTGTGACCCAGAAGTACCTTGTATCTTTAATAGATGCACACACATTTTACCATAATAACTGTCCTCACAAGTTATCAGACTCATGCAAGAGTACAAATCACAGAATACTCTTCATAAACAAATCCCATAATACTCACAGACTACACTTCTGAGAATTCTACTGTGCTACACATCCCAGAATTCTCTAGGCCTTCAAATCTTATAATCCTTAAGGGTTACATATCCCAGAATACTCCAAAACTACAATTACGAGAATACTTTTAGGCTAAAAATCTGAGAATTTTCCAGGGCTACAAATTCAAGAAGAAAAATGGCAACAAATCACAGCATTTTCCGGGACTAAAAATCCCAAAATACTCCAGGACTACAATTTTCAGAGTCCTGCAGAGCTAAAAATCCCAGAATCTCCAGACTTTAAATCAGATAATGTATCAGGACTACAATACCCAGAATCCTCCAGGACTAAAATACCCAAAATCTTTGAGAGATACACATCTCAGAATCCTTCCAGGCTACAAATCCCAAAATTTTCCAGGGCTACATATTCCAGCATCCTCCACGACAAAAAATCCCATATTTCTCCTGAGCTACAAATTGGATTTTGTCCTACTGAAGGACTCTGGGATTTGTAGTCTTGGATGATTCTGATATTTGTAACCCAGAAATATTCTGGATATTTGAAGTCTGGAAGGATCCTAGAATACATATTCCTGGAGAATTTTGGAATACATCGTCCTGGAGGATTTTGAAATTTGTCCGAAAAAAGAATTCTGGGTTTTGTATCTCTGATGGATTTGGGATTTGTAGCCCTGAAAGATTGTTGGAATTGTAGTCCTGGAGGATTATAGGATTTGAAGTACTGGAGGAACCTGGAACTTGTAGCCCTGAAGGATTATGGACCTGGAAGTCTGCAGTATTAAGTTCTGAAGGCTTCTGGGAATTGTCCTGGGTGATCTTAAGATTTGTTGACCTGAAGCATTGTGAAATTTTTAGGCCTGGGGTGTTCTGGGATTAAAACCCCTGGAGGATTCTGGAACTTGCAGTCCTGAAGGATTCTGAAGATTTTAGCTCTGCAAGATTTTGTGATTTGTAGTCCAGGAAGGTTCTAGGATTTTTAGTCCTGGATAATACTGGTAATTGTTTCCCTGTAGGATTCTGGAATATGTAGTCCTGGAGGATTCAGGGCTTTTTAGGCCTGTAGTATTCTGGGATTTGTAGTCTTGGAAAATTCTAGTATTTTTAGTTCCTGAGGATTGTGGGATTTGTAGCCCTGGAGGTATCTGGAATGCCACCATTTTCCTGCTGGGATTTGTTCTTCTGGAGGAATATTGGATTTGTAGCTCTGCAGGATTCTGAGAATTGTAGTTCTGGAAGGTCCTAGGGTTTGTAGTCCTGGAAAATACTGGTAATTTTTGCCTGGTAGAATTATGAGATTTGCAGTCCTGGAGGATTCTGGGATTTGTAGCACAGGAAGATTCTGGGATTTGTAAACCTGGATTATTGTGGTATTTGTAGTACTGAAGGATTATGGGATTTGTAGTTCTAGAGGGTTCTGGAATTTTTAGCCCTGGAGACTTTTGGGATATATGTCCTGGAAGATTCTGAGATTTGTAGTCTTAAAAGAAGTTGTGATTTTTTTGCTTTGGAGGATTCTGGGATTTATAATCCTCAAGGATTCTGGGGTTTGTGTCAATGGAGGATTCTGGGATGTTTAGTGTTGGAAAATTCTGGGAGTTTTAGTCCTGGAGTATTCTGGGATATTTAGCCCTGGAGGATTCTGTGTTTTGTAGTCCCATAAGGTTGTAAGATTTGTTGTCCTGTAGGATTTTGGGATTTGCAGTCCTGGAGGTCTCTGAGAATTGTATCTCTGGTGAATTTTGGGCTTTATAGTCCTGAGGAATTCTGGATTGTATCCTTGGATGGTTATTGTTATTGCAGTTCTTTAGGATTGTAGGATTTATAGTGATGAAGCATACTAGAATTTGGAGCCCTGGAGGAATCTGGGATTTATCGTCCTTGAGGATTCTGGGATTTTTAGCCATGGAGGATTTTGGGAATGGTAGTCCTGGAGTGTCTTAGGATTTGTATTCCTGGGGTGTTATGTGATTTGTATCCCTGGATGATTCTTGGATATATATACTTGTGGAGAATTATGGGATTTGTAACCCTGGAGGATTCTGAGATTTGTAGGTCTGGAAAAATCTGGGATTTGAGTCATGGAAGATCATAGGATTTGTAGACCTGAGGATTCAGGGATTTGAAACTGTGGAGGATTATGGGACTTGTAGTCCTGGAGGATCCTGAGATTTGTATTCCTAGAGGGTTCTGTGATTTGTAGTCTGGGAGGATTCTGGGATTCGTACACCTGACAGATTCTGGAATGTTGCCATATTCCTGTGGAGATTTGAATCCCTGGAGATTTCTCAGATTTGTTGCTCTGTAGACCTCTGGGTTTTGTAGACCAGGATAATTGTGGGAATTGTATTCCTGTAAGATCATAGCATTTATAGCGCCTGAGGATTCTGGGCTTTGTAGCTGTCTAGAATTATTTTGGATTTGTAGTCCTGGAAGGTTCTGGGAATTTATTTTCTGGAGGTTTCTAGGAGCTGTAGTCCTGGAGGATGCTGGGATTTTCTGGTTTTGTTTGAATTTTATGTTTTATTTCTGCCTCACACCAGGGCCATGGATCCTGCAGCTGACTGACATGTGTGAACCTCCTGCCACCATTGTTAATAATAAAACATCATGGTATTTTCTATGCTGTGTGCTCCTCCTTCACATCTGTATTTTTGCCTGTTATGGATCATGTGTTTTTTCCTGTTCCTGTGTCACAGGCCCCACATGTGTCAATCACATGCACATGTTTAGGCCCACCCACCTAAAGATCATTCCCTGGAGATGCAACATGGTCACAGGTCACACAAGCTTCACATATCACCATTGTCCCATCAGCCCCTGGTGTCCCTGTGGCCAAGTCCTCAGCTATGAGTGACTCAGGAAGTCCCACCCACTGAGATCCCAAGCAGAAAGCTGTAAAAGGGAGCATCAACAATCGATACCCAGAATGCAATTGAGGGGCCAACATCACTGAGTGTGTGTGGGATGTAAGGGACAAAGGCAGCCATGCTTGATCCCATAATCCTCTAGGACTACAAGTCCCAGAACATCCTGGGAATTCCAGCTGACTGTCCCCCTGAAGCGGGGAATTTGAAGCCCTGGAGGATTAGTGCTAGAGGATTTTGGAATTTGTAGTCCTGAAAAATCCTGGGATTAGTAGTTCTCCAGGATTGTGGGATTGTAGACCAGAAGAATTCTGGATTTTTTTTCTGAAGATTCATGGACTTTGTAGCATTGGAGGATTCTGGGATCTTAGAAAGTGGAGGATCATGGAATTTGTAGACCTGCATGATTCTGGGATTTTTAACCCTGGAGAATTGTGAGATTTTTAGTTCTGGAAAATTCTGGGATTTGTAGTCCTGGGAAAATCTGTGATTTGTAGCCCTGGAAGATCATTTGATTTGAAACCCAGGATAATTATGAGAATTGTAGTTTTGGAGGATCAGAGGATCATAGTATTTGTAGCCCTAATGATTCTGGAATTTGATCCCATGTTGGATCATGGGATTTGTAGTTTTGGAAGATTCTGGGATTTGTAACCCTGGAAAAATCTGGAATTTGTAGTCCTGAGGATTCTGGGATTTGTAGCCCTAAATGTTTATGGCATTCATAGTTCTGAAGGATCCTGGATTATCGCCATTTGTTTGCTGGGATAGGTACCCCTGGAAAATTCTGTAATTTTTTGCCATTTTGCTTCTGGGATTTTTAAGCCTGTATAATTTAAAATTTGTAGCACTGCAGAATTTCAGGAATTGTAGTCCAGGCAAATTCTGGGAATTAGAGTCATGGAGAATCCTGTGATATGTAGCCCAGGAGAATTGTGGGATTTGTAGTTATGGAGGATTCTGAAATTTGCAGCCATGGAGGATTTTTGGAATTGTAGCTCAGGAGAATTCTGGGATATGTAGTCCTGAAGGATCATTGAATTTTCATCCCTGGAGGATTCTTGTATTTGAACGCCTGGATGATTATGGGATTTGTAGTATGGAGGATTCTGGAAATTGTAATCCTGGTGGATCCTTGAACTTGTAGCCCTGGAGGATTATGGGATTTTTAGCCCAGGAAAATCTGGATGTTTAATCCTGGAATATTTTATGATTCACAGCATCCTCCAGGGTTTCATATCACAGATTTCTCCAGGACTAAAAATCTCACAATCCTCCAGGGCTACATATCCCTGGTTCCTCCAGGGTTACAATTTCCAGAATTCTTCTGGGCTATAACTCCAACAATTTCCAGGGCTAAAAAATGCAGAATCTTCCAGGACAACAAATTCCCAGAATCCTCTAGGACTTCAAGTCACAGAATCTTCCAGGGCTACAAATCTCAGAATCCTCTAGGACTACAATTGACAAAATTGTCCAGGGCTAAGAATCCCATAATCATCTAGGACTAAAATTCTCAGATTCCTGCATAGCTCCAAATCCCAGAATCCTCTTTGGACACAAATGCCATAATTTTCCAGGACTACAATTCACAGAATTCTACTGTGTTTCATATCCTAGTATACTCCCAGATTACAATTCCCAGAATCCTCCAGAACTACAAATCCCAGAATCCTCCAGGACTACAAATCACAGAATCATCCAGAACTCCAAATCACAGAATCCTCCAGCCATACAAATCCCACAATCCTCCACAAGTTCAAATCCCAGTATCTTCTAAGGCTAAAAATTCCAGAATTCTCTAGGACTACATATCCAAGGATCCTCCAGTAATAAAAATCTCAAAATCATTCAGGGCTAGATATCCCACAATCTTCCAGGCATACATATTCTATGATCATACAGGACTACAATTCACAGAAACCTGCAGAATATATAATATTAGAATATTCCAGGTCTAAAAATCCCATTATCCTCCAGGGCCACAAATGCCATAATCTTTCAATGCCTGAAATCATAGAATCCACCAGGACCCTGATTCCCAGAATCCTCCAGTGATAAAATTCCAACAAGCCTCCAAGGATAGTTACCCCAAATCCTCATGGATTACAATTCTCAAAATACTTTAGGCCCACATATCCTAGAATCCTTAAGGAGTAAAAATGCAAAAATCTCCCATGGCTACAAATCACAGAATATTCTAGGACTACAAATCCCAGAATCCTCCAGTACTACAATTCCCATTATCTTTAAAGGCCTGAAAACCCAGAATCCTCCAAGACTACAAAACCCAGGATAGTGCAGGACTATAATTCCCAGAAAACTCCAGGTCTGCAAATCAAAGGATCCTCCAAACCTAAAAATCTCAAAATTCTCCAGTGCTAAATGTCCTAGAATCCTCCAGGACTACAAATCCCACAATCCTTCATGGCTACATATCCCAGGATCCTCCAGGATTACAATTTCCAGAATTCTACTGTATTACAAATCCTGGAATCTTCTAGAGTTTCAAATCCCAGTACCCTCCAGGATCATTCAAAACTACAAATTTCAGAATAATTCTAGACTACAAATCCCATAATACTCAAGAGATTCAAATCCCAGAATCCTCCAGGGCTACAAATACTATGATCCTCCAAAACTACAATTCACAGAATTCTCCTGGGCTACATTTCTAAGAATCCTATAATTCTACAAAACACTAAAACCTCTAGGACTATAAATCTCAGATTCCTCCAGGGCAACAATTACCATTATTATTTAAGACTACAAATCCTAACACTAACATACAATAACCAACTGCCCAGCACTAACTCACTAACCAGCCATATTCCACTATGGTAATAGGCAAGGGCATTACAGTAATGTGTGATGGTGTCTTTTAGAGACATTATGGTAAAGTGTGAGGGCGTCTATTAGAGACATTATGGTAAAGTTTGCAACAGTCTATTAGTGAAATTATGGTAAGTAGCAAGGGTGTCTTTTAGACAGTATGGTAAATTGTGAGCACATCTATTACACACATTATGCTAATTTGTGAGTGTGTCTCTTAAAGACATTACAGTAAATTGCAAGGGTGTCTATTGGAAACATTACTATAATTTGTGTGCAATTCTATTACAGACATTACTGTAAAGTGCGAGGGAGTCTATTAGAGACATTACGTTAAATTGCAAAGATGTCTATTAGAGACATTATGGTAAATTGTGAGGGCATCTATTAGAGACCTTATAGTAAATTGCAAGGATGTCAATTAAGAACATTACAATAAAGTGTGAGGGTGTCAATTAGAGACATTATGGTAAATTACATGAGCTTTTATTTGAAATATTATGGTAAATTCCACAATCCTCTAACTCTACAAAACCCAGAATACTATAAGTCTTCAATTCTCAGAATGCTCCAGGACAAAAAACCCCAGAATCCTCTAGGACTACAAACCCTAGAATCCTCCAGGACTACAAATCTCAAAATTTTGGCAGACAACAATTCCCAGAATCCTTTAGGGCTAAAATATTAAAATCCTCCATGGCTAAATATCGCAGAATCCTCCAGGGATACCAATCCCATAATCCTCCAGGACTAAATATCCCAGAATTCCCCATGGCTAAATATTACATAATCCTCCATTGTATCTAATCGCATAATCCTCCAGGTCTACAAATCCCATAATCCTCCAGGGCTACAAATCCCAGAATCCTCCAAAGCTACAAATCACAGAATTCTCCAGGACTACAATTCACAGATTCCTCTAGGACAACAATTCCCAGAAATCTCCAGAAGGAAAATCCCTGGAGTCTCCAGGACTAAAATTTCCAGAATAAGCCAGGGCTACAAATCCCAGAATCCTCCAGGACTAGACATTTCAGAATACTCCAGGGATACTAATTTCAGACCTCCAGGACTACAAATCGCACAATCCTCAAGGACCACAAATCACAGAATCATCCAGAGCTATAATTTCCAAAGTCCTTCAGGACAGCAAGTCCCAGGATCCTCCAGGGATTTAAATTCCAAAATACTATAGGGCTAAAAATTTCACAATCCTCCAGGGCAATAAATCTTATGATCATCCAGAACTACAATTCCCAGAAACCTACAGAACTTAATACTGCAAATACTTCCAAAGCTACAAATCCCATAATCTTTCAGGGCTACAAATCCCATAATCCTCCAGTGCTAAACATCTCAGAAGCCTCCAGGGGTACAAAATTGAGAATCCTACAGAACTACAAATCTCACAGTCATCCAGTGCTACATATCCTAGGATCCTCCAGGACTACAATTCCCAGAATTCTACTGGGATACAATTCCAACTATCCTTATCTTACAAGGGTAAAAATCCCAGAATCCTCCAGGACTTCAAATCACAGGATCCTCCCTGGCTATATCCTACATGACTACAATTCCCAGATTCTTCCAAGACTACAAATCCCAGAGTCTTACAGGCCTAAAAAGCCCTGAATCTTCCAGGATTAAAAATCCCGGAATCTTACAGGACAATAATTACCAGTATTATCCAGGACTAAAAATGCTAGAACCTTCTGGGACTACAAATCACAGAATCATCCAGAGCTACAATTTCCTGAATCCTTCAGGACTGCAAGTCCAGGATCCTCCATGTTTTCAAATCCCAGAATACTCCAGGACTAAAAGTCCCACAATCCCTCAGGGCAAAAAAATCTGATGGTCATCCAGGACTAAAAATTCCCAAATTCTCCAGGGCAGAAAATACCAGAATCCTCCAGGACTACAAATCACAGATTCCTCCCAGTATACAAATCCCAGTATTCTACAGGGCAACAATTACCCCTATTATTCATGACTACAAATCATCTGACTTTTGAAGACTACAATTCACAGAATCTTGCAGAGCTACAAACCTCACAAACCTCCAGTTGAACAAATCCCAAAACATAAATGGCAACATTCAAGGGTTCTTCAAAACTACATATTCCATAATCTTCCAGGACTACAAAACCACAACCCTCATGAACTACAAATCCCAGGATCCTCTGAGGCTCAAATCCCAGAATTTTCCAGGGCTCCAAATCTCAAAATTTTCCAGGTCTACAAATCCCATAACCATTCAGGGCATGAAATCCCAGAATTCTCCAGGACTACAAATCAAAGCATGCACCAGTTCTAAAAATACCACAATGCTATAAGACTAACTGTCTAATATTACTCCAGTGGTACAAAATTCAGAATTCTCCAGGACTTCAAATCTGAGAATCATCCAAAGATGTCCCAGGATGTTCCAAAACTACCAATCCCAGAATCCTCCACATCTTCAAACCCCAAAATCATCTAGGGATACACATCCCATAATCCTCTAGATCTCAAATCATAGAATCTTACAAAACTACAAATCCCAGAATCCTCCAGGTTTACAAATTCCAGAATTCTCTAGGGATTCAAATTTCTGGATTTTCCAAGTCTACAAATCCCATAATTCTCCAGGGCAAGAAATCCCAGAATCCTGCAAAGCTACATATCCCAGGATCATCCAGGACTACAAATCCCAGAATATTTCAGGGCTACAAATCCCATAAATTTTCAGGGCCTGAAATTTCATGAGGATAATGATTCCCAGAATTTCAAGTGCTAAAAATCCCACATTGCTCTAGGGTAACTTATCCCTGGATTGTCCAGGACTACAATTCTTAGAGCAAAATGACAACAAATCACAGAATTTTCTAAAACTACAAATCCCAGCATCCTACAGGACCACATATCCCAAGATCCTCCAGTGGTACAAAATACAGAATCCTCCAGGATTACGTATCCTACAATCCTCCAGGGTTAAAATTCTCAGACTCTTGTATGAAATCAAGTCCCAGAATCCTCTTCATAAACAAATCCAAGAATTCTCCAGTACTTCAAAACCCAGTATAGTGCAGGACTACAAATCCCAGAATCCTCCAGTACTACATATCCCTGAATCCACCAGATCTACACATCCTGGAACTCTCCAGGACTAAAAGTCCTACAAACTATTATAGGATTGTATTATAAACATTACAGTAAAGTGTAAAGTCCTCTTTTGGAGACATTACAATAAATATCAGAGTCCTCCAAATTAACAAATCTCAGAATCATCCAGTACTACAAATTCCAGAATTTTCCAGGACTACAAATTCCAGGATTCTTTAAGTATATATCCTAGACTCCTTATGGACTACAACCCAGAATCTTCCAGGTCTACATATCCTATGATCCTCCAGAGGTACAATTCCCAGAGTGCTTCAGGGCTATAATTTCCAGAATCCTCAAGGTTTACAAATCCCAAAATCCTATGTGAGTACAAATTACAGAATTCTCCAAAACTACAAATCCCAGAAATTTTCACGGATAAAATACCCAGAGTTTATTGGGACTACAAATCCCAGAGACCTTCAGGACTACAAATCCAAGAATCCACAAGGACTACAATTACCAGAATCCTACAGAACTAAAAATCCCAGAAGACTCCAAAACTAAAAATCCCAGAATCCTTCAAAACTACAAATCCTAGGATTTTCCAGGACTACAATTCCCAGAATAATTCATGAGTAGAATTCTCAAAATTTTCGAGGACAGCAAATTCAGGAATCCACCAGGACTAATATTCTCAGAATTCTCCAGGGCTAAAAATTATAGAATCCTCCTGGACCACAAATCCCAGAATTTTTCAGGACTAAAAATCCAGAATGCTCCAGGATGACAAATTCCACAATCCTCCAGGACTACATATCCCAGAATCATCTAGGGCTATAAATTCCAGGATCCTACAAGTGTACAAACCCATAATCATCCAGAACTACAAATCCCATAATTTTATGGGACTAAAATTCCCAGAATCCTCCAGGGCTGCAAATCCCAGAATCCTCCATGCTTTGATTTCTCAGAATCATTCAGTGGTACAAAATTCATTATAATCAAGGACTACAAATCACACAATTCTCCAGGGCTACATATCCTAAGATCATCCAGGACTAAAAATTCCAGAATTTTCCAAGGCTGCAAATCCCAGAATCCTCTTTGGGGACAAAGCCCATTATCCTACTAGGCTACAAATCCCAGAATCCTCAAGGTGTATAAATCCCAGCAGGCAAATGTCAAAATTCCAGAATCCTTCAGGATTATTAATAACATGATCCTCCATGACCACAATCCCACAATCCTCAAGGACGACAAATCCCAGAATCCTCCAGGACTATAAATCCCATAATCCTCCATGGGTTCAAATCCCAGAATCATCTAGGGTTACAAATCCCACAATCCTCAAAGTCAATTAACCCAAAATTTTCCAAGACTACAAATTCCTGAATCCTCCAGGACTACAAATCTCAGAATTCTCCATTGCTACAAAACCTATCCTCCTTCAGGGCTAAAAATCTCAGAACTCACCAGATCTGCAAATCCCATAAATCTCTATGGGTTCAAATCCCAGAATCCTCCTGGGCTACAAATCCTATGATTCTCCAGGACTACAATATCCAAATTTCTTCTAGGCTACAGTTCCAATAATCATTGAGGGCTACAAAACCCAGAATCATCAAGGACTACAATTCACAAAATCCTTCAGTGCTACACATCCCCAAATCCTCCAGGTTAAAATTCTCAGACTCTTGCACAGGTACAAATCCCAGAATCCTCTGGGACTACAAATCCCAGAATCCTGCAAAGCAACAAATCTCACAATCCTGCAGGGGAATAAATCCCAGCAAGCAAATGACCACATTCCAGAATTCTTCAGAACTATGAATACCATAATCTTCCATGGCTACAAATCCCCAAATCCTCAGAGACTAGAAATCCCAGAATTTCCCAAGACTAAAAATTCCAGAATCCTCCAGGACTACAAGTCCCAGGATCCTCCAGGACTACAATTCACAGAATCCTCCAGTGCTACACATCCCAGAGTCCTTCAGGACTAAAATTCCCAGACTCCTGGACAGATGAAAATCCCAGAATCCTCTTTGGGGAATTCCAGAATTATCCAACACTACATTCCCCCAAATCCTCAAGGGCTACATACAACAGAATCCTCCAGGGCTAAAAATCTAAGAATTTTTCAGGGCTACAAATTTCATAATCCTCAAGCACTAGAAATCCCAGAACTTCCCAAGACTACAAATCCCATAATTCTCTAAGGATTGAAATCCCAGGATCCACCACTTGTATAAAATTCAGAATCCTCCAGGAATACATATCCTAAAATCATTCAGGACTACAAATCCCAGAATTCTCCTAGGCTACAATTCCAACTATCCTACAATGCTAAAAATTTCAGAATCCTCCTGTACTACAATTCCCAGAATCTTCTATGGCAACAAATCTCAGAATACTCTAGAATGACATATCCCAGAGTCCTCCAAGGCTACAAATCCAAGAATCCTCTAGGAATATATATTCCATAATCCTAAAGGGCAACAAATTCCAGGATTATACAGGGCTACATATCCCAGAATTCTTTAGACTACTTATCCGATAAAGTATCAAAACTACAATACCCAGAATCTTTCAGGACTAAAGTGTGGTGGAAATGCTCTCTGTATGCTATAAATAAAGGACTGGTTTGGCCTATGTAGAGCACCATAGAAATGGGTGGAGAATCAGAGGCAGGCAGGTAGGAGCATGGTGGAGTCAGTCAGTCGTGATCTGACCCCGGAGAAGAACAGACATGTAAGGAAAACAGGTGAGCGATGGGCCGTGGGCCACATGGCAGAAAGATTAATAGAAATGGGCTGAATTAAGATGAAAGAGCTAGATAGTAATGTGCTTAAGACATGAGGCAAACAGTATAAAGTATGTAAGTGTCTGATTCATTTCTGTGGGGGACAAAAGCCACCACAGACCAGGTTCCAAATGAGCCCAGGGAAAAACATTCTACAACACTAAAGTACAAGGGCATCTGTAAGAGATATTTTGGTAAAGTGCAAGGGCATCTATTAGAGATATTACAGTAAAGTGCGAGGACATCTATTAGAGACATTACTGTAAATAGTGAGGGTGTTTATTAGAGACATTACAGTAATTTCCAGAATCCTTCAAGTCAACAAATTCCAGAATTTTCCAGGACTACAAATCCCAGGATCCTTTAGGGCTCCATCCTATACTCCTTATGGACTACAACCCAGAATCTTCCATGTCTACATATCCCATGATCCTTTTGAAGTACAATTCCCAGAATGCTTCATGGCTACAAATCCCAGAATCCTATGCAAGTACAAATTCTAGAATTACCCAAGACTACATATCCCAGAATAATCCAAGGCTAAAAATCCCAGAATCCTCCAGGACTACAAATCCCAGAAACTTCCAAAACTACAAATCCCAGAATCCTCCTGAACTTCCAATGCCAGAATACTCCATGCCTACAATTCCCAGAATCCTCCAGTACTGCAAATCCCATAATCTTCCTAAGATTCAATTCCCAGAATCCTTAAGGACTAACAAATCGTATGAGCCTCCAGGACTACAAATCTCAAAATTCTCCTGAGCTACAATTCCAACTATGCTACAAGTATAAAAATCCTAGAATTTGCCTAGACTACAAATCCCAGAGTACTCCAGGATGACATATCTCACAATCTTCCAGGACTACAATTCCCAGAATGTCACTGCACTGAAAATCCCAGCATCCTCCATGTCTACAATTCCAAAATTCCTCCAGGTCTATGTATCCCAGAATCCTTCCAGACTACAATTCCAAAAATCCTTCTGGGCTACAAATCACAGAATCTTCCAGGACAAAAACAAAGAGAAGTAAAATGGCAACAAATCACAGAATTTTGCAGGATTACAAATCCCAGAAATCTTCAGGTATATAAATCCGACAATTCTCCAGAAGTATAATTCCCAGAATCCTCCATGTTTAAATATCCCAGAATTCTCCAGGGTACAAATTCCAGATTCCAAATTGAAAAAATCCAGGAGTCCTTCAGGGCTACAAATCCCATAATCCTGCAGAGTTTCAAATGCCAATATTCACAAAGTGTACAAAGCCAAAATTTTCCAGGACTAAAAATTTCACAATCTGCCAGGGCTACATATCTCAGGATCCTCCAGGACTACAATTGCCAGAGTTATCCATTAATACAAATCCCATAATCCTCCACTGGTTCAAATCCCAGAACCCTTCAAGGCTACATATTCTAGGCTCCTCCAGGACTACAATTCCCAGAATCCTCCTGTGGTACAAATTCCAAAATGCTCCAGGACTACATAACCTACAATCCCCCAGGGCTACATATTCTAGGATGGTCCAGGACTACAATTCCCAGAATTCTCATGGGCCAAATTTTCACAATCCTACAATGGTATGAATTCCAAAAATTGCCAGGGTTCAAATTCCAGCAGGAAAATGTCAACATCCCAGGATCCTTCATGACCACAAATACCATAATCCACCAGGACTACAAATTCCAGAATCATACAGGACTAAAACTACCAGAAACCTCCAGGGCTAAAAATTCTATGATCCTCCAGAACTACAAATCCCAGAATCCTCCAGGACCACATATCCCAAAATTTTCCAGGGCTACATATCCTAGGATCCTCTAGGTAAAAAAAATCAGTAAACTTTCAGGGCCTGAAATCCCAGAATCAACCATAACTATGATTCCCAGAATTCTCTGGGGCTAAAAATTCCACAACCCTCCAGTGCTACATATCCCAGGATCCTCCCAAACTACAATTCCCAGAATGCTTCTAGGCTAAAAATCTCTGAATCTTCTAGAAGTTACAGATCCCAGAAGCAAAATGTCAACAAATCACATAATTTTGAAGGACTACAAATTGCAGAATCCTTCTGGGCTACAAATCCCAAAATTGTCCAAGACTACATATCCTAGGGTTCTCCAAGACTACAATTCCCAATTCTCTAAGCTGCAAATCCCAGAATTTTCCAGGGCTACAAATTTGAGAAGCAAAATGACAACAAATTACAGAATTTTCCAGGACTACAAATCCTAGAATCCTGCTGGACTACAATTCTCAGAAACCTCCAGGACTAAAAATCCCAGAATCTTCCAAGACTACAAATCTCAAAATTTTCCAGGGCTACAAATCTCTTAATCCTTCATAAGTACAATTCCCAGAATCCTCTGTTGGGAGCTGCCACACCTTAAAGATGGCGCTGGCTCCTGTCCCCTGCCTTCCTGATGGCAAATGCTTCTAGTAATAATTAATTATCTGCTGAATTGACTAGCTTGCTTCCATGTGCGTGGCCCTATGGTGAAAGCCCACGCAGCATTAGCTGAGTGAAGGACTTGAGCTTAAAACTGGCTGCACAGGTTGGGAGCAGGGGGCTACTACTTCAAGAAGTATCTGTAACAATAAAGGACCTGGTCAATTACCACAGAAGAATCCTGGTGTTGTGTCTTTTCCTGCTGGATGGGACTAGGTGCGGCACAGCTGGTGGCCCAGACAGGGAGAAGGAAAAAACTCTTCCATGGAGGATTCAAAACTGTGGTAAGCAGGGGGGCTAGCCAGATAAGTCTCACTGGGCATAGAGTGAGACCTGCATGAAGCAGGAACTCCGCTTGTAGATAAAGGCAGAGGATCAGGGAGGTCACGGATGTGTGGCTGTAACCTGATTGGGAATCTTGGGGCTGTCTGAATATATTCAGGGGACAGCAGAAACTAGGGGACCCAGAAATGGGAGTTAATCAATCACATCCGATTATGATAGCCTTAAAGGAATTGCTAAAGACTAATGGGGTGAAAATGCAAGCACAGAATTTGCAAGCATTCTTAGATACCGTAGACCATTGTGCATCTTGGTTCTTAGTGAGTGGCTCTCTTACAGGAAGCTCCTGGGAGAAACTGGGCAGAGACCTTGCTCGTACCCAGAAAGAGGGCAGCCTCCCTCTTGGAGTTATGCCAATCTGGTCGATGGTTAGGGAGTGCTTAGACAATCATGTAGGAGCAGCCAAGTTAGAGCAGGGAGCTAAGGAATTAGCAAAGTTAAAGGAGGAACGGTCAAACAGAGAATCTCAGAGCCAGGAGCAAGGAGCATGCAGAGGAGGCAGTCTCTATCCGACATTCCGTATCTAGAGGAACTGTGTCTCACATCATCTGAGGATGAATGACACAGAAGCAATTCAGAGTCGGAGAAGGAGAAGGAAATCAGGCCTGCCTGGCGTGTTAAGCTGAAAAGGCACAAAGAAAGAGCAAGAGAGACACCTAGTGGAAAGAAAGGGCACCACTGGGCTAATGAATGCAGGTCAGTGAAGGATGCCAATGGTCAATCATTACCTCAGTCACATCCAAGCCAGCCAAAAAATGGGAGGTGGGGCCCCCGCACCCAGGGACCTCAAATATATAGGGCAATCGAGCAGAACAGCTTCTGGACACCTGCCAACAGGAGGCCATTGTTTGATCCACCACACGGCCAAGGAGAGCTACTACAGGTGCTGCAGAACTGGACCTCTGCACCACCACAAGACTCGTATTAACCCCTCAGATGGGGGTGCAGCTTATTGAGTCAGATTTTAAAGGGCCCCTACCACCTGATACTGTAGGACTTCTGTTAGGCAGATCTTCCTCTACTTTGAAAGGCTTGAAAGTGCATCCAGGCGTAGTGGACTCAGATTATACAGGAGTTATTAAAATTATGGTAGAATCCCCAAAAAGAATTTTTCCAATCTCACCAGGAGACAGAATAGCACAGCTGTTAGTATTGCCCAGTCTACGTGGCAAGTTTCAGGCTAACAATAAAAAAAGAGGAGAGCACGGGTTTGGCTCTACAGGAATTGATAGTGCCTGCCTGAGCCTGGACCTCGATGACAGACCTATAATGACCTTGACAGTGGATGGAAAAAGAATTACTTGGCTGCTAGACACAGGTGCTGACAAAAGTATTATTGCAAAAACAAGATTGGCCATCAGGGTGGCCAGTTCAAATCTCCAATCAGACTTTGCAAGGGTTAGGGTATGCACAAGCTCCTGCTGTAAGTGCCAGAGAGCTACAATGGGTTAATGAAGAAGGCCAGAGAGGAAAGATACAACCTTACACCTTAGAGCTTCCTATTACCCTGTGGGGAAGAGACATTTTAAAAGATCTAAAATTCAAACTTATGAATGAATACTCTCCTGAGGCTCAGACCATAATGAGAAACATGGGATATGTCCTCGGAAGAGGGATAGGCAAATGCCTTCAAGGCATCACAGATCCCATAGAGGCTCACCCTAAGCATGACTGTAATGGGTTGGGTTTTTCCTAGGGGCCATTGGGGATAGTATTCCCTTAACTTGGAAGACTGAGGAGCCAGTATGGGTTCCTCAGTGGCCATTAACTCAAGAAAAATTGCAAGCAGCCTCAGAACTAGTTGCAGAGCAGTTGGCACAAGGGCATATTAAATCATCCACTTCACCTTGGAACACACCCATCTTTGTTATAAAAAAGAAATCAGGTAAATGGAGATTGCTGCACAATTTGAGAGCTATCAATGCCCAAATGCAACTCATGGGGCCAGTCCAATGTGGACTGACACTCCTTACCACCTTGTCTTCACATTGGCCCATTATTGTGTTAGATATTAAAGACTGCTTTTTCTCCATACCACTTTGCCCTCAGGATACAGAGAGATTTGCCTTCATGGTACCATCCTGCAATCATGAGCAGCCTGATCAGCAGTTTAAATGGGTCTTGCTGCCCCAATGAATGGCTAATAGCCTGACAATGTATCAAATGTTTGTTGGGAAAGCATTAGAAAAGGTTAGGAGAGAATTCCCTTTAGTAAGATGCCTCCACTATATGGATGATGTGCTAATTACAGCCAGGCCTGAACAGCTAGTGCAGGAAGCTTATGTTAGGATTCAAAAAGCCTTACAAGCTCATGGTCTATGCATTGCTCCAGAGAAAGTGCAACAGCATCAGATAGTGAATTATTTAGGTGCAAAAATTACTCCAACAGTCGTTGAGCCACAAAAACTAGAAATTAGGAAGGATGGCTTAAAGACTCTTAATGATTTTCAAAGACTGCTAGGAAATATTAATTGAATACAAGGTTATTTGAAATTGTCAATTTATGAACTTAACCCATTATATGATCTGTTGAAGGGGGATCCAGCCCTCGATTCACCTCAACAATTGAATCCAGAGGCCCATAAGGCATTGCAAATAATGGACCGTCGTCTCTCTGAAGCAAAATTAGTAAGAATAACAGAAGGCCCATTTCAATTATGTATATTGGATACTTACAGACAGCCTACTGGAGTATTGTGGCAGGACAGACCACTGCTCTGGATTCACCCTAGGGTCTCACCTAGCAAAAGTATAGAGCATTACCCCACAGCAGTTGCACTGCTTGCAGAATTAGGATTGCAACAGACTTTGAAATATTTTGGCCACTATCCAACAACGATAGTAGTGCCTTTTACTGCAGAGCAAATGTCAGCGTTGTGTGCAGTCATAGATGAATGGGCAGTCTTGAGATGCACCTTCCCAGGTAATATTGATAATCACTTCCCAGCTGACCCCTCATGACCTTTTTCAAGCGCCACCCAGTAGTGTTTCCAAAAATTACCAGAGTTCAGCCAATTCCACAGGCATTGAATGTGTTCACAGATGGCTCCAAGACAGGTGTAGGTGTGTTCCTAATACAGGGTCAGCAGGTACAATGCAGGCAATTTGAACCTGGCACTCCACAAGTAACCGAGTTACAAATTGTGATTGAAGTGTTTAAGCAATGTCCTTTTGCCTTTAATTTACTTTCTGACTCTAATTATGTAGTGAATGCTTTGAAGATTCTTGAAGAGGCTGGACTGATACAGGCCTCCAGCACCGTGGCAGCTCTATTTGAGCAGCTTCGAGAGCTTATAATAGGATTGTCCATTTTATCCCTGCCATATTAGAGCACATACAGGCTTACCTGGACCTCTAGCTGAAGGTAATGCTATAGTTGATCTTGCTACATGCCCAATGCATAAGTTTCTTGTTCAGCCTATTCAGATGGCAAAAGGCTTTCATGAACAGTTTCATGTTAATGCAAAAACCCTGCAGAATAAATTTAAGCTTTCTAGAATGGAAGCCAGACAAATTGTGCTTGACTGTAGCAGTTGTGTGCAGTTTCGCCCTCAACCCTCTTTTGGAGTTAACCCAAGGGACATATTGCCTTTAAGGATATGGCAGATGGATGTTACCCATTTTGCTGAATTTGGGATGCTTAAATATGTTCATGTTTCTGTAAATACCTTCTCTGGCATTATATATGCCTCTGCCATGTCAAGTGAAAAGGAACGCCATGTCATAGCCCATTGCCTGGAATACTGGACAGCTTGGGGAAAGCCTCAACAATTAAAGACTAATAATGGACCTGTGTATGCAGGCCACCAGTTTTCCAGCTTTTGCAAACAGATGGAAGTTCAGTTGAACCATGGGCTGCCTTATAATCCACAAGGACAGGGCATTGTGGAAAGAGCCCATCGGATGCTCAAAGAATGTTTATTAAAACAAAAAGAGGGAATAGGCCACGGCTGCACCCCTAAAGAGAGACTTTCTCTTGCTCTTTTTACCCTAAATTTTTAAAATTTGAATTGTCAAGGCCATTCAGTAGCTGACAGACATCTAGCTCCTTGAGAAGGAGAGCAAGGCAGAGTAAAATGGAAGGACATTCTCACAGGCATATGGCATGAACCAGACCCAGTTTTGGTCTGAGTGAGAGGATCTGTTTGTGTGTTCCCACAGGATCACCAAGATCTCAGTTGGGTTCCAGAATGTCTGGGAAGAAGAGTGCAGGTCCAAGAGGAACAAGATGTTGCCAGCAATGCAGTACATGATAAAGATGATGCTGATTCTTCAGACTCTACACTGAGGAATGGCGGACCTGAGATCGGGAATCCTATCAGTGTTTCCAAGACCAATGCCAGTCCGCTATGATGCTAGAGTGTTCCCCCGATTGTTTAGTGCCAACAGAAGCTTTGGAATTCCCTATTTACCCTTGGATAGTGAGACGGCCTCGATAGCTGAAAATAGATCTTTTTATTTAGAAGGAAGTTTGTGTTTTCAGATAGTGAAGAATAGGTCAAATCTTTCCCCATGCATCTTGCTGTATATTCAAACTGCAGGATGGTTTGACTTGCCTAAAAATTCTGGTGGACCTTGTCACACTGCTAAGGCCACCTGGCTCTCCAGGTGGTGGTCAGCTAAAGGGATGGAACAGATACCTCCCCCTCAACTGGAATGGGCTCCTTATTGCCAGAGAATAAATTGGGGAGGATTCTGGCCATGGACTGGATGTCAGTCCCATGCTGTGGTTTGGGCTGACAGAGAAGGATATTTTTCATTTTCTCCAGGAATCTCTACAGTGTTTAATGCAACTAATGTGGGTCAGAATTATACTAATCAAAATCCCTCTCAAGCTCATGTTTCTAATCCCTTTGATAATTGGCTACTATGTGGACTTAATGGTAGCTGTTTGAATGCAGAACCCCTAGCCATGATCGCTGGAGGAGCTCATGAAGTTAGTAAGTACACATGGAGTACTTCCCAGCCTTGGGGTAGCTGGGATGCAAAAGGTACTACCCTGGGTTCCAAAGTGCCCTGTAAGGGCCAGGAGGTCAAGTCGTTGGGAAATTTTAGTATTGGGTCCACCCCAGTGTGTGTTTTCCCTCCTTTTATATTTGTGGTGTGTAAATTGGAACCCAAGCAATGTTCTAATAATACTTGTGCTTATGCCCAATGTTGGGATGCTACTAAATTTACATATGCCATAATCACCCACTTGCCCTGTTGGGTAACTGTGCCTGTTGATGCACCAAATGCTATGACTCATTTTAGACCTAAGAGAGATTTTGGGATTACTGTGGCTGTTTTGATAGCCATTTCCCTGGTGGCGGTGGGAGCTGCTGCTGCTGCTATAGCAATGAGCTATACTGTGCAAACTGCCCAAGCGCTTAATGAGCCTTCAAGCAATGCTGCTCAAGCATTGAATGTACAGCAAGGCATTAATGCCCAAATAAAAGGAGGCCTCATGGTAGTGAACCAGAGGATTGATTTGGTCCAAGAACAGATTGATGTTCTTTGGCAACTTGTACAGCTTGGGTGTGAATGGAAATTTTCAGGATTATGTGTGACTAGAATCCAGTATGCGGACTTCACCCATGCAGCAGATTTGTCTAAACAACTATCCAGTTTTCTTACAGGTAATTGGACTGGAAAGTTCGAGATGCTGATTGAGGACCTAAGAATGGCCATTGTGGCGATAAACTCCACGAGGATGGATGCCGGAGTAGCTGAAGGGCTGACTTCGTGGTTCGCTGCCGTCATGGATCATCTGAAAGTGTGGGCGGGAATAGGTGCAGCCAGTGGACTCATAGTTCTAATATTCCTGCTATGCCTGTGGTGCATTTGCCGTATTAGGGTTTCACAAAGATGGAGCACGGTGATGTTGATTCAAGCTTTCTCAGCCTTAGAAGCTGGCCAATCTCCTCAAGTGTGACTTGCCGCCTTGAGAACTAAATGATTTGCTCCCTACAGCAGAGATGCAGGTTGCAACACTAAGTCGTGCAGTCAAACTATCTAGCCATGTTTTTAGGAGTTTGAGAGGAGCACATCCATTTGCATGTGGGTATTGCCCTAAACCTCCCACCTCTGCAAAAACTAGGGTATGGATGAGCCCTGGGATGTCTAGGGGGACGCCTCAACGATACTCTTAGGATTATGTTCCACTTGCACAGCAGAGAGTAGACCACTGCCCTATCTGTGTCTTATTAAAACAAAAAGGGGGTGCTGTTGGGAGCTGCCACACCTTAAAGATGGCGCTGGCTCCTGTCCCCCACCTTCTTGATGGTGAATGTTTCTAGTAATAATTAACTCCATCCATGGGATGTGCTGAATTGACTAGCTTGCTTCCGTGTGCGTGGCCCTATGGTGAAGGCCCACGCGGCATTAGCTGAGTGAAGGACTTGAGCTTAAAACTGGCTGCACGAGTTGGGAGCAGGGGGCTACTACTGCAAGAAGTATCTGTAACAATAAAGGACCTGGTCAATTACCACAGAAGAATCCTGGTGTTGTGTCTTTTCCTGCTGGACGGGACTATGCGTGGCACAATCCTCCAGAGCAACAAATCCTAGGATCCTCCAGGCCTACAATTCCCAGAATTCTCCTGGGCTACAATTCCAACTATCCTTCAAAGCTAAAAATCTAAGAATCCTTCAGGACTACAATTCTGAGAAATTTCCAGAACCTATAATACCAGAATATTCCAGGTCTAAAAGTCCCAGAATCTTGCAGGGCCACAAATATAATCTTTGAGTGCCTAAAATCCCAGAATCCACCAGGACTCTGATTTCCAGAATTCTCCAGTGCTAAAAATCCCATTATCCTCCAGGTCTATGTTTCCCAAAATGCTCTTCAATTCTAAGAATACTTTAGGCATACATATTGCAAGCATGTCTATTAGAGACATTACAGTAAATTGTGAGTACGTCTATTTGATATATTATGATAAAAAGCAAGGGCGTCTATAAGAAATATTATGGTAAATAGCAAGGGCATCTATGAGAGACATTACTATAAATTTTGAGGTCATCTATAAAGACATTACTTCAAATAGCAAGGACGTCTATTGGGGATATTACAGTAAATTGTCAGGATGTCTATTAGAGAGATTACAGTAATTTGTAGACAACATTACACTTTACCATAATGTCTATAGTAGATGCCCTCATACTTAACTGTAATGTGTTTAATATATATTCTCGAACTTTCTGTAATGTCTCTAATAGACGCCTTTGCAATTTACCATAATGTGTATAATAGATGCCCACTAATTTTTGTAATGTCTTCAATAGATGCCCTCGAAATTTACTATAATATCTCTAACACACATCCTTGCAATTTACTGTAATGTCTCTAATAGATGCCTTCACTATTTACCATAATGTATATAATAGATGCCCACACATTACTGTAATATCTCTAATAGATGCCCTCATATTTTACTGTAAAAACTCTAATAGACACCCTTGCAATTCACCATGTCTGTAATAGGCACCCTTGAACTTTATCGTAATGTCTCTAATAGGTGCCTTCTCAATTAACAATAAAATCTCTAATAGATACCATCGCATTTTGCATAAGGTCTCTAATAAACGTCCTCGCAATTTACTGTACTGTCTCTAGTATAAGCACTTGTGCCTTACTGTAATATCACTAATAGACATTCTAACACTTTACCTTATATCTTTAATGGGCATCCTCGCAGTTTACCATAATGTCCATAATAGACATCCTTGCAATTTACCATATTGTCCCTAATAAACAACCTCCCAATTACCAAAATGTCTCTAATAGTCCCTTTTGCAATTTATCATGTTTACAATAGATGCCTATGCAATTTACCTTAATGTGTATAATAGATGACCCATATTACCATAATGTTTCTAATAGGCACCTTCACAAACTACAGTAATGTCTCTAATAGATGCTTTCGCAATTTACCATAATGTTTATAATAGACGCCTACACATTACCATAATGTCTCCAATGGATGTCCTCACACTTTATTATAATTTCTCTAATAGACTCCCTTACACTTTATTGTAAGGACTGTAATAGACACCATTGCATTTTAAACTAATGTCTCTTATAGACACCCTTGAACTTTATCATAATGTTTCTAATTGATGCACTCACAGTTTACCATAGTATCTCCAATACACACTCCTGCACTTTACTGTAATGATTCTAATAGACTCCCTTACAATTTATCATAATGATTATAATAGATGCCCACACATTACCATAATGTCTCTAATAGACACTCTCACAATTTACCACAATGTCTCTAATAGATATCCTTGCAATTTACCATAACATGTCTAATAGATAAACTCAAAATTGACCTGAATGTCTCTAATAGTCTCTTTTGAAATTTACTGTAATGTCTATAATAGATGCTATCACAATTTATGTAATGTCTCCCAAAGATGCACTCACAAATTACTATAATGTCTCTAATCGACACACTCACAATTTACCATATTTCTTCAGTAGATCCCCTCACACTTCGCGGTATTTTTTTAATATCCTCCCTTGCACTATACTTTAATGTCTCTAACAGATACCCATGCAATTTACTGTAATGTCTCTAATAGACACACTCACACTTTATTGTAATGATTCTAATAGCAGCCATGACACTTTACTGTAATGTTTCTAATAGACAACCATGTAATTTAATGTTACATCTCTAATAGACACTCTTGCACTTTACCTTAAGATCTCTAATAGACACCATTGTATTTTACTGTAATAGTTCTAAAAGACTCCCTCGCAATTTACTGGAATGTTTCTTAGAGACACACTCGCACTTTACCATAATGTCTCTAATAGACACCATCGCACTTTACCATAAGGTCTCTCATAGATGACCTCAAAATTGATGGTAATGATTCTAATAGATGCTCATGCACTATACTGTAATGTCTCTAATAGATGCCCTCACACTTTACTGTAATGATTCTAATAGATGCCCCGACAATTTATCATAATGTCTCTAATCGATGCACTCACAATTTACCACAATGTCTCTAATAGGTGGCCTCACAATTTAACATGTCCCTAATAGATGCACTCAAAATTATAGTAATATCTCTGAGAGATGCCCTCACACTTTTTTGTATTGTTTCTAATAGCTTCATTCTCACATTACTGTAATTTCTCTAATAGACGACATTGCAATTTACCATAATATCTCTAATAGATGCCCTCACACTTTATTGTAATGTTTCTAAGAGTAACCTTTACACATTACCGTAATGTCTCTAATAGACTCCCTTGCACTTTACTGTAATTTCTGTAATAGATGCCCTTTCACTTTTCTGTAAGGACTCTAATAGACACCATTGTATTTTACCATACTTTCTCTAATCAACACACAATTTACCATAATGTCTTAAATAGATGTCCTCACTTTTCTATCACAATATATCTAATGCCTGTAATAGTCCCTTTTGGAATTAACCATAATTTCTATAGCAGACATCTTCACAATTTACCATAATGTCTCTAATAGACACCATCTCAATTTACCATAATATTTATAATTGATGTCCACACATTACTGTAATGTCTCTAATAGATGTGCATGCTTTTTATCATAATATATCTAATAGAAGTCATTGCACTTTACTGTAATATCTGTAATAGATGCATCACACTTTACCATAATGTCTCCAAAAGACGTTCTCGCATTTATCATAATGTATCTAATAGATGACATGACATTTTACTGTAATGTCTTTAATAGATACCCTCACAATTTACCTTAATGGCTTTTATAGATGCACTACACTTTACCATGAAGACTACAATAGACACCCTCACAATTTACTGTAATATCTCTAACACATGGTCTTGCAATTTACCATAATGTCTCTAAAGAGCATGCTCACAATTTACCATAATTTCTCTAATAGATGCCCTTGAATGTTACTGTAATGTCTCCAAAACATCCCCTCACAGATTTTGTAATGTCTTTAATAGACACCATTAGACTTTGTCATAATGTCTCTAAAGTATGCCCATACACCTTATGATAATATCTCTAATAGAAATTATCACACTTTATGGTATGTCTCAAATGGGCATCCTCAAAATTTACCATAATGTCACTAATAGATGCCCTTGTACTTTAAAGCAATGTCTCTGATAGAGTTGCTCAAAATTTACCACAATATCTCTTATAGATGCCCTCACTCTTTACCATAATGTCTATAATAAATGCCCTCTCAATTTACTGCAATGTCTTTCATGTACATCTTACATGATGTACACTGTACCATAAAGTCCCTAATAGATGCCCTGGCAATTTTCCAAAATGTCTTTAATAGACATCCTTGCAGTTTAATACAATGTCTCTAGTAGACACACTCACAATTTACCATAATGTCTCTAATAGATGTCCTCACTTTTTATCATAATATATCTAATATAAGTCCCTGCACTTTACCATAATTTCTTTAATACATGTGCTCACAATTTACTGTAATGTCTTTAATAGATGCCATAACACTAACGCTAACCCTAATTTTTAAAAGAGGCCCTTGCAATTTACCATTATATCTCTAGAAGATGTCCTTGCTTTTTATTGCAATATAATTAATACATGCCCTTGCGCTTTAATGTTATTTCTCTAATAGACACACTCACAATTTACCATAATGTCTTTAATAGATGCACTCAAACTTTACAGTAATATCTCTAATAGATGCCCTCGCAACTTAAGGTAATGTCTATAATAGAAAGAATCGCAATTTACCATAATGTCTCTAATATACATCCTCACTTAATATCATAATATATCTAATAGATGCCCTTTCACATTCCTGTAACATCTCTAATAGATGTGCTTGCAATTTACTGTAATATTTTTAATAGATGTCTTCCCAATTTAATGTACTGTTTCTAATAGACAACCTCACAATTTGCCATAATTTAATAGACACTCTCACACTTTACAATAAGGTCTCTACTAGATGCCCTTCCTTGTTACCTTAATGGTTTATGGCTAGTTAGTGATTTATGGTTGATTGGTTGGTTATCATTGATTTGTGGGTCTAAGGTTGGTTAGTTGGTTATGATTGTTTTTGTTTGCTTAGTGGGTTAGGCTTATTTGATTAGAGTTTGTTAGAGGGTTAGGTCGGTTAGTGAGTTAGTATTGGGCAGTTGGTTATTTTTTGTTAGTGTTAGGATTTGTAGTCCTATATAATACTGGTAATTATTGCCCTTGGAAACTCTGGATTTTGTATTCCAGGAGGATTCTGGGATTTGTTGTCCTGGAGGATTAGGAGTTTTTAGGCCTGGAGGACTGTGTGATTTTTAGCCATGGAGGATTCTTAGAATTGTAGTCCAGGATAATTCTGGGAAATGTAGTTTTGGAGGATCATAGGATTTGTACATGCGGAGGATTCTGCGATGTGAAAGTGTGAAAGGTTTTGGTATATGTAGTACTGAAGGATTCTGGGATTTGTAGCCCTAGAGAATTCTTGGATTTGAATCTGTTGAGTATTATGGTATCTGAAGTTTTGGAGGATCCTGGAATTGGTAGACCTGGAGGGTACTGGGTTTTTAGTCCTGGAGGATTATGAGATATGTAGCCCTAAATGATTTTGGGATTTGTAGTCCTGGAGGATCTAGGACATTAATCACTAGAGGATTGTGGGATTTTTAGGGTTGGAAGTTCTCTTAATTTGTAGACCTTGACTTTTCTGGGAATTAAAATCCTGAACTATCCTGGGTTTTGTAGTCCTAGAAGATTCTGGGATTTTAGGCCTTGAAAAATAATAGAATTTGTAGTGCTGGAGAATTTTGGGAATTGTAGCACTGGAGGATTCTGGGAATCATATTCCTGGTGGATTCTAGGATTTCATGCCCTGAAAGATTATGGGATTTGTAGCCAGGGAAGATTCTGGGTTTTGTAGCCCTGAAAAATTATGTGATTTGTCATCCTGGGGTATTATGGGATTTCTATAATGGGAGTATTCAGTGATTTGTAGTCATGGAAGGTTCTGGGATTTGTAGTCCTGGAGAATCATGGAATTTGTCACCATGGATGATTCCTGCATTTGTATTCCCTAAGGATTCTGGGATATGTAGTCCTAAAGTATTCTGTGAATTTTAGTTCAGGAGGATTTTGGGATACATAGACCTGGAGGATTGTAGGATTTTTAGTACTGGAAGATTCTGGGATTCATAATTCTGGTGGATTCTGGGATTTCAGGCACAGAAAGATTATGGGATTTGTAATCCTTAACAATTGTAGTCCTGGAGGATTCTGAAATTTGTATTACTGGAAGATTCTCAGAATTGTAGCCCAGATAGATTTTGGGATTCGTAGCACTTGAGGAATCTGTGATTTTTAGCACAATAGAATTCTGGTAATTGTAGTCTTGGGGATTATGGGATTTGTAGCAGGAAATCCAAAGCTACACAGATAAGCTGCGCCAGAGTGCTGAGCCAGGTGGAGCATGGTCAACTGGTGGGAAATGATGAAAGAGCGTTGTGCTGGAAGATGGAAGCAGATGTGCATTGCTGGACAAGTGGCATGGGGTAGGAAGGACCATTTGGCTATGATTGCCCCTGCTCTCCATGGTTAGGATCACTACTGCTCTTTGTGGCTGGGATCACTCCTGCTCTCCATGTTTAGAATCACTCCTACTCTACACTGTTGGGATTGCTCCTGCTCTCTGCAGTTGGGATCACTCCTGCTCTCCCCTACTCTGTACTTCTCTTACCTTTTCTCCTCCTCCCCTGGAACAATCCCTGTTCTGTAAGTAACTTTTAAGTAATAAACCTTATTTAGCATATATTTCATGGTGGGTTAGTACCACAATAATTGGTGGCATGATGTGGTGCTGACCCCATGGAACCTGGCTGGGTTCCTCAGCCTCAGAGTGAGCAGCTATTTTGCTCTCAGCCACGTGTGGATCTGTGCTCAGATCTCCTGAGAGACCAGATTGAGCTGGTTGCGCTGGCACATGCCAGTAAGATTTGTTGAAGGAAACAAAGGCTGCATGAGGAAATGTTTTGGGCACCGCTACTGTCACTGCTGATCGCAATTGCAACATCTGCTGGCCATAAGTCCTCATTACATCTGAGTAAGGTAATTTTTTTTTCTTTCACAATGTCCGACCAAATAAATGTTCAGAATTTTACCCATTTTTTCACAATGGTGATAGAGGATTATTTTCAGGATTATGCATTTGGAGGCTATCTCAACCAAGGAGTTGTTTTGCTTTTTTGTGTGATAATATACTTTATACCTACCTATTTTAAAGGATCCCAGCATACAGATGAACACATTCCCCATAGGGGGTATGAGGCTAAGATGTGTGACATGGATGAACATATTAAGACAATTAAGAAGCTCATTGCATCCATAGAGGAGAGGTCTACATTGGTTAGAGAGAAATACAGAGCTTATATTGATGAAAAATTTAGGAAATTGGATCAGAACGTACTAGAATGTGTAGATGTGGGGAATGAGAGAATTTTCCACTCTATAAAATTGTTCAAGAGGTCATTTATAGAGGACTTTAAAACATTGAAAAAGACCATTACTGCTAGGTTACAAGATCATGAGGGTTGTACAGAGATTTTAGAGAAGGATTTTGAGGCAACATCTGCTCAAGACAACCTGAGCTCCCTCTTAAAAGATGCTGCAGTAGGGAAGGTGCCCTACCTAGAGTGGTTACAATGAGGGGACTACCCCCTACTACTCCAACTCTATTCCCAGTTGTGGCAGAGACCAAAAAATTACAATCATGTGGAAAGGCTTCAGACAATGTGGGATATACTTATGAACCTATCCACATGAAGGATCTTAAAACAATAAAGGAAACCATAGTGACATATTGTGTACAATTGTTTTTTTGTGAAGCAATACATAAATTCATGGTCAGCACAGTAATGCGTAATTCCTGATGACTTGAAGAATTTGGCAACTTCAGTGTTGAATGATAGTCAAAGCTTGCAGTGGAGGAATTGGTTTAGGGAAGAGGCTAAAGCCTTGGAATCTCAAGATCAAACTGGGAATGTTACCATCTCCAAGGACCAAATCCTTGGGGAAGGTCAGTTTGCTGATGTGTCAATTCAGGATACTTATGAGGACCATGCTCTGTTGCTGTGCCATATTGCTGCCTTAAATGCTAGGGAAAAAGTTTTAGACCCAGGACAGAGAATTGAGTCATATACTCAGATTAAACAAGGTTCAAATGAGCCTTAAACAGACTTTTTACAGAGGTTGACCCAGGATGTAAAAAGAGCAGTGTCAGATTCAGAAGTTTGGAAATAATTGATACTCTCTTTGGCCTTTGATAATGCTAATATAACATGTAAGAAATTTATCATGCCACTAAATTTCAAAGGTGCACCCATAAAATAATAGATTCAACTTGCAATTAATGTTGAATATCTGCACTCTGATGAAGAGAATTGGGTAGGACAAGCCATTGCTAATGTTAAGGAGAGAAATCAAAGCATTATTTGTTTTAATTGTGGTAAGCCAGGCCATGTAAAGAGGAATTGTAGGCAAGGCATATATGGGAATTCTCCCAATCCCAGGAGTGACTTAAACAAAAGGCCACTACATTCTGGACTATGTAGGAGATGTAACAAAGGCAGATATTGGACAAATGAATGTAGATCTATAAGAGACAAAGATGGCAAGCTTTTAACATTGGGAAACATAACTCAGGGCTTTTCCTGGGAAGCCCCCAAGAGTCAGACCTCCAAGTCAAAAAAAGTTCAGTTATATCCAGTCACAGTGGAAGAGCAGTTTCCTCAGGATGAGAAATGAATCCCAAGCCTGAAAAAGTAGACTATGTAGCCATAGACAATAGATCACCCTTACAAGAGAAGTTGATGGTGTCCAGTAAACCAATAAAACCCATATTTTGGCAGGCCTCCATAAATGAACAAAGATCAAAGTTAACTATAAGAATAGACAATATATTTATACAAGGTTTAGTCGACACAGGAGCTGATGTTTTAATCACAACTTTACAGGTATGGCATCCTAGGTGGCCTCTGAAGAAGGTAGATGTTCAATTTTTAGGTATTGGGACATTGTCTCACATAAAACAGAGTGTGAGATGGCTCAAATGCATAGGACCAGAAGGACAGAGAGGAAGACTGAAGCCATAATGTCCAACATAGCAGTGAACTTATGGGGTCATGACCTACTATAACAATGGAACACTCAAATTAAGATCCCTCCAGGCTTAAATATCAACCAAAGACCCAATCATGGCCTTGAAAGCAATACCTCAAGAGGCTATGTAAAACAGCTGCCAGTTATTCAGGCTGCAAAACAATGCAGTCTCAAAGCTGCAGGCACCTCAAAGGCACTAACAGCCCTGCCTTTGACATGGTTGACAGGCAAATCTATTTGGGTTAAACAATGGCCTTTGACAAAGGAGAAATTGCTAGCCCTAGAACAATTGGTACAGGAGCAGTTACAAGTTCAGCATATTGAAGAATCAACCAGCCCATGGAATTCCCCCATATTTGTGGTCAAGAAGAAATCTGGGAAATGAAAAATGGTGACATATTTAAGAGCAATTAATAAGGTGATCCAGCCCATGGGCACCTTACAGTCTGGTATACTTTTACCTTCTTTGCTAACTAAAGGATGGCCTATTGTAGTTATTGATCTGAAGGACTGTTTTTTTAACCATAGCTCTACAAGAACAAGATAAAGAAAAGTTTGCTTTCACTGTACCTACTTTCAATAATGCACACCCAGTAAAAAGGTACCAATGGAGGGTCCTTCCACAAGGGATGTTGAATAGTCCCACCCTATGCCAATATTTTGTCCAACAACAATTAGAAGTGATACGCAAACAATTTCCACAATCTGTTATTTACCATTATATGGATGATATATTGTTAGCAGACCCAGACATAAACACATTGGAAAGACTGTTTGAAGAAGTGAAGAAGGTGTTGCCTGATTGGGGACTTCATATTGCCCCAAAAAGATACAAAGAGGGGATTCTATCAATTATTTGGGATATAAAATAGGCTTGCAAACAATTAGACCTCAGAAGGTACAACTTAAGAGGGACAGATTAAGGACACTTAATGATTTTCAGAAACTATTAGGGGATATCACCCACATACGACCAGTTATTGGTATTAAAAACTCTGAACTGGTTCATTTGTTCAAAACTTTAGATGGAGATAAGGATCTGAACAGTCCCAGGGAATTCTCTGCTGAAGCCAAGAAAGAATTAGCATTGGTGGAAAAGAGATTACAAGAAGCACATGTTAACCATGTAGACCCTGACCTCGACTGCATCCTGATTATTTTGCCTTCTGAATATTCCCCAATAGGAGTCATAATGCAAAGAGAATATATTATATTAGAATGGATATTTCTGCCACATAGACCAAGTAAAAAACTAAAAACATACATTGAAAAGATTTCAGATTTGATCTTCAAAGGAAAATTCAGGCTTCGACAATTGACTGAAAAGGATCCAGCAGAAATTGTTTTACCTTTGACCAATGAGGAAATTGATCAATTATGGGCAGACAATGAACCTTGGCAAAAGGACTGTAGTGGGTTTCTGGGGGAGATTAATAATAAATATCCCTGAAGCAAAAGGATTTAGTTTATAAAGAAAACTAATTGGATTTTCCCCCATGTGGTACAGGATGAACCTATTTCTGGAGCTCCTACATTTTTTACTGATGCAAATAAAACAGGGAAGGCTGGTTAAAAATCAGAAAACTTGAGTAAGATGACACAGAGTCCTTATGATTCTGCTCAGAAGGCAGAACTGTTTGCCATTATTATGATGTTACAGGATTTTACTGGACCTCTTAACCTGATAACTAACACTCATTATGCAGAAGGAGTTGTATTTTATATTGAAACTGCTGATTTTATTCCTGATGATACAGAATTAAAATTTTTGCTTTTACACCTACAGGATATCATCAGAAATAGAACACATCCTATGTATATAACTCATATCAGGGCTCATTCAGGCCTTCCTGGCCCTTTAGCACAGGGTAATGATGAGATTGATTGGTTATTGACAGGGAATGTGGTAGAAGCCTCAGAATTTCACAAGAAGCATCATGTCAATAGCAAGGAATTAAAGAAGAGTTTTCCCATCACTTGGCATCAAGCCAAGGAAATTTTGTGAAAGTGTGACAAGTGTTCCCTGTAGGGCGCAGTTGACCCTTGCACAACTTGCCAGAACATTCTATTGTGGCTTATGCTAATTAGGCATTGAGAAGTGACCTATCCGATGTGATCCCCAAATATGCTAATGAGCCATTATTTTGGACCAACCATCAGCTATTTGGTAATGAAGCATTACATTGGGACCAATCACATGCCCCAGCTTCCTTACCTAAGCAGGATGCATCTCAGTCTCAGTCTCTTCTTTCAACCATTCTCAACTGAGCTGTACTCCGATAAAGTGTGATCCGAGAAGAATTGTGTATGTGGTGATTCGTCATTCTGCAGGCCAGAAAGTGGCTCACTGCAAGTGGCGCTGAAACCTGGGACCCTTTGTGCCCCACAAAGAAGACTTATTCAGAACTCGACACATGGAGTGGACCGTCGGTGAGTAGTCCACACAGATATGCACGTCCTCCAGGGAGGTCTAGAGCCTGAAATCTTTGCTGCAGTTGTTTTCATTTTATCTGTCCTGATTTTTCTTGTCTGTGTGTGGCTGCAGTGCCATCAGGAGGAGTGCCGTCCCTGGCCATGCAATAAATCAGACATCTGTCCATAAGTCACTCATAGAACAGAGCACAGGATGGGGAACAAATTGTCTGCCGACCACACGACCGAGTTCCATGAACCTATTCAGGCTATATTGAGTAGCCAAGGGCTAAAGCTTTCCCGCCGAGCCATAAATCAGTTGCTGGAAAATATTGAAAGCAGTGCTCCATGGTTTGAGGTGTGAGGCAGTTTGACTATTCCATCATGGGAAAAACTTGGCAGGGATCTAGAGAAAAGCAACACTGAGGGAACACTTTCCCGAGGCACCCTTCCGCTATGGTGTATGATCTATTTTTGCCTAAAGGATGGGAAATATGAGGACATTATTCAGCAAGGGTGTAAGGCTCTCAGTATATGCCAGGATAGTGCATCAGAAAATGGAGGTGCAGGGACTACTAAAGATAGGCCTAAGAAAAAAAAGAAAAGAAAAATTCAGCACCAGTGTGAGGACTTGACCCAGTCCTAGATGAATTTAAAGATTTATATATATCTCAAGATGAACTAGACCCTGAGGAGGAGGAAGATGTAGAGGAGGTGCTTGCAGCCTATGAGCAAAAATGCTATGATCCCCTGCCACTCAGCCGATCATTGCCTTTCAATTGCGCAAAGGCTAGAGCTACTGCTCCCCTTCCTTTAGGGAACAAGTTGGGATGAACATTCATCTCCCAGTAAGCATGGTCGGAGTGACCACAGCCTTCCCTGGGTTTGAGGATCCAGCCATATGTGGCTGATATTATGAAGTAATTGACCATAAGATTATTAAAGACCTTGCAGAGGCAGCAAAAAGAGATGGTGTAGCTGCCAACTATACCATCGTGTTACTGCAGTGCCTTACACATAATGCTTTAACACCCACTGATTGGCAAGACATTGCCAGAGCCTGCTAAACTATGGGGCAATATTAAGACTGGAAGTCAATAGTGACTGATCTGGCAGATAGTCAGGCCAGGGAGAATGCTGCCAATGGGCAGCCAGCATGGAGTGCAGATATGTTGTTAGGGCAAGCACAATGAGTAAATAATCAGACAAACTATCCTGTGGAAGTTTATAATCAAATAAACACGATCAATATGAGAGCTTAGTGAGCCCTCCCCAATAAGGGGGAGGTCTCAGGGAACCTAACCAAAATAGTAAAGGGCAGCACTGAACCATTTTCTGACTTTGTAGCTCGCATGATGGATGGAGCAGGACAAATTTTTGGTGATGTGGAAACCGCACTGCCACTAGTAAAGCAATTAGTTTATGAGCAGTGTACAAAAGAGTGTTGTAGGGCTATCACCTGATGCAAAGGAAAGGAACTAGAACATTGGTTGAAAATGTGCCAAGAAATCGGAGATCCTTTGTCAAATGTGGGACTCGCCGCTGCTGTGATGGCTGCTTCTCATGGTAATAAAGGTTCTAACAGCAGCAGGGTATGTTTTTGGTGTGGCAAGCCTGGGCATATTAAAAGACAGTGCCGAGAGGCTGCCCCCATGACAAGGACAAGACTGCCTCAAGAAGTGAAGACTCCAGGAACATGTCCAAGATGTAAAAAGGGTAAACACTGGGCAAATAAATGTAGGTCTGTTAAACACTTTAATGGGCAACCCATTCAACCTGCTGCCCATGTAGTTAGTCCAAAAAATGGGGTAGCGGCCCTTGGTCCATATTTGGGGCCCATGAGGAAGTGAATTTCCAACCACTCAGGCCCTGTGACAAGCCATGTCAGGCTCAGCAGGGCTGGACATCCGTGCCACCTCCAGAATGGTACAAATAACAGGCATGGGAATACAACCTTTAGACAGAGACATGTAAGGGCCATTCCCAAAAGGGACAGTTGGGCTAGTGTTAGGCCATTCCTCTTCCACCTTATGGGGACTCATTGTT
Source organism: Sigmodon hispidus (assembly GCA_004025045.1). Classification (NCBI taxonomy): domain Eukaryota; kingdom Metazoa; phylum Chordata; class Mammalia; order Rodentia; family Cricetidae; genus Sigmodon; species Sigmodon hispidus. The sequence continues at coordinate 21,433 of PVIH01012632.1, read as the reverse complement.
ATGCCTAGAGTTATTGATCCAGATTATACTGGAGTCATCAAAGTAATGTGTCAATCCCCTCCAGGGATAATTACCATAACACTTGGTGAATGCATTGCACAATTATTAATCTTGCCCTCTTTCTATGACAATTACCCAACATGTTCAAAAGAATGGGATCCAAAGGCTTTGGATCCATCGGAGTTGATTTGGCTTTTTTGTCACTATCTCTTAACGACCACCCTATGCTTGATCTTATAATAGAAGGGAGAAAATTTCAAGAATTGGTAGATACTGGAGCAGACAGAAGTATAATTACAATTAGAGATTGGCCACAATAATGGCCACTTCAAACATCTTTGCAGACCTTGCAAAGTTTAGGTTATGCAGATGCCCCTAAAATTAGCTCTATGGAATTGACATGGAAAACAGAGAACCAAAAGTGGAAGTTTCAGCCTTTTGTAGTTGAAGGACTGCCAATCAATCTATGGGGCAGGGATATCCAGAGTCAAATGAATCTTAAGCTTACTAATGATTATTCTGACACAGCAAAAAATATCATAATTAGATCAGGGTTTGTTCCTAGCAAAGGATTAGGGCATAATTTACAAGGCATTACCACACCAATAGAGGCTCAAGGAAACACCAAAACAGCAAGGCTTGGGTTTTTCACAGAGGTCACTGAGCCTATGATTCCTATCTCATGGATGACCACTGCACCTGTGTGGGTACCTCAGTGGCCTCTGTTGAAAGAAAAATTGGAAGCAGCCTGTATGTTGGTTCAGGAACAGTTACACCTGGGGCACTTAGAGACCTCAAAGTCCCCCTGGATTACTCCCATATTTGTTATCAGAAAGAAATCAGGAAAATGGCATTTACTTCATGATCTGCGTGCTACAAATCAACAAATGCAAGTCATGGGACCCATTCAGAGGGATCTATGAGCTTTAACAGATATTCCAAATAACTGGTCTGTTGTAGCAGTAGATATTAAAGATTGTTTTTTTTCCATTCCCCTAAATAGTCAGGATAAGGAAAGATTTGCCTTTACTTTACCCTCTATTAATCATGAACAGCCCGATAAGCGATATCAGTGGGTTATTCTTCCTCAAGGTATGGCCATTAGTCCTAATATGTGTCAACTTTATGTAGATAAAGCTTTACAGCCAGTAAGAGATAAGTTTCCCATTGTTAAAATTGTACATTATATGGATGATATTTTGCTTGCAGCCCCTTCTATGGAATTGTTAGAGTTAGCGTTAAGTTTGTTAACCAAGGAATTAAAAGATAAAGATTTATTTATTGCTCCAAAGAAGATACAGAAAGGAGTAGCTATTGAATTTTTAGGAGCTATTATTCAGAATGCACATGTTAGACCACAAAAGGTAGAAATAAGGACCCATTGCTTAAGGACTTTAAATGATTTTCAAACATTGCTTGGGGATATAAATTGGATTCAGCCATATTTGAAATTAACTCACTTTGAGCTTAAACCCTTATTTGATATTTTAGAGGGAAATCCAGATCTTAAATCCCCACATCAGCTAACCCCAGAGGCTCAGATAGCACTTCAAAAGGTAGAGCAAGCAATTACTAGGGCACTGTTGGTGTGCTGTGATGAATCTAAGCCCATTTGGATGCATATCCTCCCCACTTTAGGCTTTCCAACTGGTGTTCTTTGGCAAGAAGGGCATCTACTATGATTCATACTAAATCTACAGGGATGAGAAACTTGTCCCACTATCCATACATGATAGCGGAGGTTGCATTATTAGGCATTAAACAATCTATTACATCTTTTGCTAAGACACCTGACTGACTTATAGTTCCTTATACAAAAGAAGAAATAGAGATATTGGCTGCCACTACCTCAGAATGGGCTATATTGGTTTGTGCCTTTCCTGGTACAATTGATAATAATTTGCCCAAGAGTGAACTTTTAAGATTTGTAGTTCAGCAGCCTGTGGTGTTCACTCGGATCACGAGGGAGTAACCATTGAGCAATGCCTTAACCATCTACATGGATGGGTCTAAGACTGGGAAAGGAGCCTACATGGTGCAAGGAGGCTCACCTGTAACTGTTGAGTGCCATCCAAATGCTCCCCAAATAGTAGAATGGCAAGTAGTTTTAGAGGTTTCTAATGTTTTCCTGAGTCTTTTAATTAGGTATCTGATTCATCATATGTGGTGAATGCTGTTAAAAATTTAGAAATTGTTTCCTATATCAAACCCTCACTTTTAGCAGGAATAAGAGGTGAGATTTTGCATCGATCCAATCCCTTTTATATTACTCATATCCGAGCTCACTCTTTGTTGCCTGGTCCTATGGCAAAAATCAATGAACATGTTGATTTGGCAACACATGGTTTTGTGGCATTGGACTCTGAAGCACAAACGTGAGAGTTTCATAGCTTATATCATGTTTCATCTGCTGTTTTAAGAACTAAATTTAAAATTTCTAGGGAAATATCTAGAAATATTGTGAAAAGCTGTTCTGCTTGTGTGCAATTCTTGCCTGCTCAGAAAATAGGGATTAATCCCAGAGGCATTTTTCCACTTGAAATTTTGCAGATGGATGTTACTCATGTTCCATCCTTTGGAAAGCTTCTGTATGTGCATGTCTCCATTGATATATATTCTGGAGTTATGCACACTACACCTCTTTCTGGGGAAAGGGTTCACAATGTCATTACCCACTGCCTTGAAGCTTAGGCTGCTTGGGGCAAGCCCGATACACTGAAAACAGACAACGGGTCAGCCTATACATCTAAGAGTTTTGCCTAATTTTGTCACAAAATGCAAGTGAAACATATCACAGGCCTGCCCTATAATCCACAAGGTCAAGGGATAATAGAGCAAGCAAATCATATGCTCAAGGACTTTCTGCAAAACAAAAAGGGGAAGTAGCAGAGAATTGCACCCCCAAACAAAGGCTTTCTCTAACTTTATTCACTATAAATTTTCTAAATTTAAATGATAAAAATGAAACCATTGCTGAATGTCATATGATGTCAGAACCCAACAATCAAGGCAAAGTTATGTGGAAGGATGTACTTTCTAATCAATGGCGAGGCCCGGATCACATTATCATTCGATCCAGGGGATCTTTATGTATTTCTCCACAGAATCAGGAGCCAGTCTGGGTCCCATCAAGATTGATGAGTCGCATTGAGGATGACTCTAAGGATGATGCTGATATGGATACTTCTGATCATCTTCCCCCTGATTCAGGCAGAGAAGATGATACTCTGGGGGATTAGTCAGACCTGGCCATTACCTATGCCAGTCTATGGTCAGTCCAGAGCTCTCCCTATGATATTTTCCACCTCATTTAAATTGAATGTTCCTTGTGCCGAGCCCCTTTCCATGAATTGGGCAGAATATAATGCTAGTAATATTAATCTGAATCAGTCACTCTGCTTTAGTCTTAAATAAGCTAGCCAGAAAACACTTGACTTATTGGACAAACCCCCTAAAGAACAATCAAGTTTCCATGCATATGTTTACTGAGGATTTGGGACAGATAGCTACTGGTTCCGCATCTGGCTCAGAATCAGGAGTTAATGGAAATTACAAGGTGAAGGTTACCACCATGATCCTGACTCATGAAGGGATAGTTCCATTACATAATAATAATAAGAACACACAAAATACCACAAGACCTATAGTTTCTCCCTATTGTCAACCATTTATAAGTAGTTTTCCTACCTTCACTTCCTGCCAGGATAGAACTTGGGGAAGTAAACAGCTTAGTCCAGGATTTGAATTCTCTCCTAGCATAAATCCCTATATGGGAAGTGTTGAGAAATCTGATAACACAACTTGGTTTACTGAAGGATGGCCATTCTTTTCCTGGGTATTGATTAATGAGGCAGGGGCCAGTGCAGATGTTTCTGATCTTGTGAACTTCCAAGGATCCTTGGGTAAGGTTTATAATGTGTCAGGTGCAGTGAAGTCAGGTAATGGAACAAGGATGAAATTGAAATTAACATCTTATAACAACAAGGTTAGCAATTACACAGGGTCAGCAGCTTTGGTGTGTTTGAAATCACCTTTTATGTTTCTCTTGACTAACTCTAGTAAAAACTGCACCACTTCAGGCAATTGTTGGTTGGTAGAATGTTTGAATGGATCAGTGGTGACTACAGCAGTAGTTGTTAGAATGCCTACCTTTGTCCCCATGCCTGTGGAAGCTGACCCAGAGCAGTTCCCTATGATGAGTCTGTTATGCCATAAGAGGGACTTTGGCATTACAGTCGCTATTGTGGCTGCCATTGACATTTCAGCAGCTGCAGCAGTTACTGCAAGTGTAGCCATTTCTAGCCAAGTCAAGTCTGCTCAGGAAATTAATGATATTGTGGCTCAAACTTTGCAAATTTTAGAGGAGCAAGTACAGTTTAATTCCCACTTGTTGAGTGGTATTCTTGCCACCAATGAAAGAGTAAATTTACTAGAAGAGGTTATTGAAGATGTATATGGCCTAGTACAAGTGAGCTGTGTACAGAAATTAGGGCACGTTTGTGTTACCCCTCTTGTAGTTTCAGATGCTTTGAATGAAAGTCAAAGAATTGGAGAATTTCTAAGTGGGAGTTAGTCTATGGAAGCCATGAAGATGATCCTTAAGCAAAAGTTCCTGATTGCACATTTGAATGCTACAAGATTTGAGCCTGTGACACTTGGAAACTTTACTTCTTGGCTCACTTATGCCTTTTCCTTTTTCAAGGAGTGGGTGTGTGTGGAAATTTTTGCAGCCTGCTGTTTATTTGGGATTGTTTTTGCCTCTGGCTGGTTTGCCGTATTCGCATCAGAGCATGGTGAAAAAAGGTACTACTCACTCAGGCACTCTTGGCTGTTGATGCAGGGCACTCCCCCTCAGCCTGGTTCTCTGCCCTTAAGAACTTACAGTGATTACCCTTGCACAGAGAGGCTTTAGCTGCCATTATACCTCTATAGGGAATCATTCTCCTCTGAGATAGCCTTTGCACCATGCCGCCCTCACTGGCCTGACATGAAGAAAGGCATCTTGGGGATCCTGGCAGCAGGAAACAGACTTTGAGTGGTGGCCACATCATGATGTGAACACCTGTATGGGCTATATCCTGTCTGTGACATTAGATAAACAAAAAGGGGGAGATGTACGGTGCAGTTGGCCTTTGCACAACTTGCCAGAACATTCTATTGTCGCTTATGCTAATTAGGCATTGAAAAGTGACTTATCCAATGTGATCCCCAAATATGCTAATGAGCCATTATTTTGGACCAATCACCAGCTATATGGTAATGAGGCATTACGTTGGGTCCAATCACATGCCCCGGCTTCCCTATATAAGCAGGTTGCATCTCAGGCTTGGTCTTTTCTTTCAACTGAACTGTATTCCAATAAAGTGTGGTCAAAGAAGAATCATGCATGTGGTGACTCATCATTCTGCAGGCCAGAAAGTGGCTTGCCTCAGTTCCCTTTAAAATCAACCATCCTTACCCACTGGGAGCAACCCTAAGGGTACAAGGAGCAATGAGATTTGGCAGATGGATGTGTTTCACTTCCTGGAATTTGGTAAGATGAAATATGTTCATCATATCATTGACATCTACTCAGGAATGCAATGGGATACCACCCTGAGTTCTGAAAATGCTAGTGCAGTACTCACTCATCTTCTGGAATCCATGGCCATATTGGGAATTCCTGATCAAATTAAAACTTACAATGCTCCAGCATATGTTTCCCAGAAAATGAAGCATATTTTTGGATATTATGAAATAAAGCACCTTACTGGGATACCACACAATCCCACTGGGAAAGCAGTTGTGGAAAGTTCCCATCACACCTTGAAAGAGATGCTTCATAAACAGAAAGGTGGTATGAAAAAACCTAGGGAGAGATTACATAGTGCCTTGTTGACATTAAACTTTCTTAATGCTGATGAGAAAGGAACTTCAGCTGCAGAGAAACACTGGGTAACAGGAAAGACATCTGAGTTGAATCAACCTGTTATTTCAAGGATGTACTAACTTCAGAATGGAAGGCAGGGTATGTGCTTCTTTGGGGTAGGGGTTTTGCTTTTGTTTCCACAGGAAAAGAGAAAATATGGATATCAACAAGATTGATAAAGAACTGATTCAGAAAGGAGAACCCTCCTGAGGAGGAGTAATGGCTCCTTTACCAATAAGACATTTGGATATGTGGTAAGGAACATTCATTAAACTAAGGTGGGGCAGGGTCTTAATTTTGTTTTTACAGAAGAATGGATACAACCCTCTTCACAAAGCTAAAAGGATGCTGAATGCTCAGACTTCTGAAACATTTTAAGGACAACAGGGGATTACATGGATGCCTGACACTGACAGGTGCTAAGGGTAATTTCTCTATTCTCACAACTGTACATCTATATCTAATGATTGTGTATTTATGTATATAAAGGAGTTCCTAGTTTGGTAACAAAAAAGGCTAGCTTTGGGGTTGGACCAAATGGGTTTCTCCCTCTCCAAACCCAAGCGTATTGGTAAATAAAACTTTAGAGACTCTGTCTCACATCAGAAAACCCACCTGAGATGAGACAGAAAAATAGATGAAATATATAAGGACCAATACTATCTCACTTTTGCTTTAAATCTTAAATCTTACTTCTTGCTACATTTCTTGCTCTATTAATCTAAAAATCTTGTCCGCATACAATTCTTCATGATGGTTCAATATATTTTGTTAATAGTATTCATTGGATTCCCCACTATAAAAAACAATTTCTCCTACCAGCACTCTCCAAGGTATCCAGAAGGAAGATGGGGCCCCCACAGGGAAAAAAAATCAGAAAACGAAAGACCCTTGAGACAGAAAAAGAAGGAACCTGCTGTATGTCACTCAGTGATCACTTCTCAGGTATAGACCAATCAGAATAGTTGTAAGATAATTTAATATCATATTTTTAACAAGAATTTCAGATGGACTCACTCAGTGTGATGAAAATCGTTATAGACATTTGTGGAATGGTTATATATATGTTTACTATTACTTCATTAGTACCTAACCATTATTTAGTTTACAGGACCCCACAGAAATACCATCTCCCACAGGCCAGCATGAAGCAACTTAATGAAAGAACTACATCCCTTTCCCAATAAGTTGGTCATTCAAGGGAGGGTTATGGTCAATTATCATTTTGATATGATGGTTATAAGTTAATCTTGGTTAGAGGATAGAATGATACTATAGATGTAGAAATTTCAAAAAAAGAAAAAGAGAGAGAGAAAGAAGGAAAAGGGAATAGATAGGAGATCATTATACTTGCAAACAACTATTAACCAAAGGATGTATGAAAAATGAATTGCCATGGTACAAATGTTTGTTTATTGATACAAATGGGAAATCAAACTATATGTTTGATTGAGATAATATGTATATTGCTACAAAGTTGAATGTATAATTGCCTTAATTTGCATGTGTCTACCTCTGTTTAAAATATTTTGCACATTGATATGTATTAAGTACATTGCCATTTCCATAATGCAATTTCTACCTCTAATTATTTATGCTAGTCATAACATTTGTTGTCACATATACACAAGTTATTTTATATAACTCTGTTTAGATATTTTGTATAATGATATATAGTTAGGATATTGTTGTCTTTTGATATAAAATGTGTATTTTGGTCACTATTCATAAGATTGTTATGCTTGAAATTATTATGCAGGAGCTGTACACTCATTTTGGAATGCCTATTTTTACAATGTTAGCTTCATTTTCTTGGTTGATTGGGATTGCAGATTATGGTTACTCAGAATTGCCACCTAATATTCAGGGTACTCAGGCTTTTCAGAAACATGTTAGAATATATCAGGTAGATAGACATCTTTAACCACTTCATAAGCCAAGAGAATATGGCATTCAAGATTGTTATCTCAAATTTGGCCTGGAGAGACATGACAACTCCTGGCATCACCATTCCTTTCTCAAGGTGGTGTTGAGAATCACAGACATCTTGCAAAGAGATTGTCTTGTTTGGTGAATAATGACCTGAGGGGCAAAGAACAGCACTTGTCCTGAGTGCTGTCAGTCTGCTCACTGTCCAAAATGGACAATCAGGATGAAGGATAGAGACTGCCAAAGCCTGCTTAGACATGATAAGAGGTCCTACTAAAAAAATACCCTGCTTCTATGGAGACTTGCCTGATATCATAGGCCCATAGCTACAAGGATGGATGCACCCATTGTATAGAGAAGTGGTGGATGACTGTCCAGGTAGTTAACTGTCATTGACTTCTCCTAAATTTTGGAAGTTACTTCATCATGATTTCAACTTCAGGTATATATTTTCCTTCTCAGGTCTTGATGGTGTTGACGACTGTATAGTTGAGATTGTTACTACTTCACATCTTCACAAGGACACCCAGGTGTTAGAACTTTATTGTTTGAGACTAACAGCCTTGAAGCAATCTCTGTGCATGTCCTCATATCAACATTTTAGACATTAAATTGCACTTTGTATTTTTTGTTTGTTAGTGGTAGTTTGACCTCAATTATGTTAGTACCTTTCTCTTCCCCAGACACTGCCTTATGATGATCCCTATAGTATGTAGTTTTATATTTAGTTTAGAACCCTCTTATGTAGACAGAAGGGGGAGATGTAGTGGGAAACCTGAAGCTACACAGATAAACAATGCTGGAGTGGGGTAGGAAGGACTGTCCGACTGGGATTGCTCCGGCTCTCCATGGTTAGGATTGCTCCTGCTCTCCCCTTCTCTGCACTTCTCCTACCTTTTCTTCTCCTCCCCTGGAACAATCCCTGTTCTGTAAGTATTTCATGGTGGGTTAGTACCACAAAAGAGATTTGTTTCAAAAGAGAATTCTGGGATTTGTACTGGTGCAGGAGTCTGGGAATTTTAGTTCTGAAGAATTCTTAGATCCTTAGTCCTTGAAGATTCTGTGAATTTTAGTTCTGTAGTATCATGGGATTTGTAGTCTTTTGAAAATTCTGGGATTTATATCCCTGAAAATTTCTGAGATTTGTAATTCTAGAGGAATCTGGGATTTGTCTTCCTGGAGGATTATGAAAATTGTAGTCCTGGAGGATTTTGGAATTTGTAGTTCTAGATGATCATGGGATTTCTAGCGCTAGAGGATTCCTGGATTTGTAGTTCCAAAAATTTTGGGATTTTTAGCCCTGGAATATTTTGGAAATTTTAGTCTTGGAGGATACTGGGGTTTGTAGTCCTGGAAGATTCTGCATTTTTTAGTACTGGAGGTTTCTGGGAATTGTCCTAGAGGATTCTGGGATTTGTAGTTGAGGATGATCATAAGATTTGTTATCCTGGAGGATTTTGGGATTTGCAGTCTTTGAGTGTTCTGGGAATTGAACCCATAAAAGATCCTGGGACTTGCAGTCCTGAAGGATCTGCAAATTGTACCTCTGGATGACTCTGTGATTTGGTGTCCAGGAGGGTTCTGGGATTTTTATTCTTGTAAAATTCTGGTATTTCTACTCCTTGAGGATTGTAGTTTTTGTACCCCTGTAATATTAAGGTATTTGTAGTACTGAAGGATCCTGGAATATCACAATTTTTTGCTGAAATTTGCACCCCTGGTGGATTCTGGTATTTGTAGCTCTGCAGGATTCTGTGATTTGTACTCCTGGATTACCTTAGTATTTGAAGCCCTGGAGTATTCTGGGAATTGTAGTTCCAGAGGATGTGGGGATTTGTAGCACTGGAGAATTCAGATATGTGTAGCCCAGAAGTATTCTGGGAATTTTAGTTTGGGAGAATTCAGGGAGTTTTAGTCCTGCATTATGCTGGGTTTTGTAGTACTGGAGGATTCTGATATTTCTAGCCTTGAAAGATTATGGGATTTGAAGTGTAGAAGATCTTGGGATTTGTAGCCATGGAGGATTCTGGGGTTCTTAGCTCTGGAGGATGATGTGAATTGTAGTCCTGGAGGATCTGAGGATATGTAGATTTGGTTGTTTTTGGTTTATGTAGACCTGGAGACCTCTGGGATTTGTAGTACTGGAAAGACATAGGATTTGTAGCTCTAGAAAATCAGGGATTTGTAGTCCTGGAAAATATTATGATTTTTAGCCATTTTGCTTGTGGGATTTGTATGCCTGGAGAATTCTGGGCTTTATATTTCTGCAAGATTTTGGGATTTGTTCCCTAAGAAAATTTTGGGAATTTTAGTTCTGGAGGATACTGTGATATGTAGCCCTGGAGAAGTGTGGGATTTGTAGCTCTGGAAGATTCTTGATTTTGTACCACTGGAGGCTTCTGGGTCATTTAGTCCTGGAGGATTGTGAAATTTTTAGTCCTGGAGGATCCTTTGATTTTTAGACCTGGATGATTCTTTGATTTGAAGTCCAAAGAATTCTGGGACTTGTAGTCCTGAAAGATTCTGGGATTTTGGGGCCTTGAGGATTGCTGGATTTATAATCATGGAGGATTCTGAATTTTGTACCACTGGAAGATTCTGAGACATTTAGCCCTAGAGGGTTGTGAGATTCTTAGGCATGGAGGATCATTTGATTTGTATTCTTTGAGGATTCTGGGATTTCAGGACTTGAACAATTATGGGATTGGTAGTCCTGGAATATTTTGGGATTTGTAGCCCTGGAAGATCCTGGGATTTGAAGTCCTTGAGGATTGTAGTATTTGTAGTCCTGGAAGATTATGGTATTTATAGTCCTGAAGAATTCTGGAATGTCTCCATTTTCCTGCTGGGATTTTTTCCCTGGAGGATTGTGGGATTTGTATTCCTGGAGGATTCTTGAACTTGTAGTCCAGGAGAAATCTGGGATTTGTAGTCCTGGAGGACTCTGGGATTTGAACTTGTGGTGGATTGTGGGATTTGTATTACTGGAGAATTCTGAGATTTGTAGTGATGGATGACTCTGGGAATTGTAATACTTAAGGCTTCTAAATTTTTACGTGTGGAGGATTCGGGGAATTGGAGTTTTGGAGGATTCTAGAATTTGTTGCCCTCGAAAATCTTGGGATTTGTAGACCTGGAAATTCATAGGATTTGTAGACCTGGACTATTTGGGGATTTTTATTCCTGGAGTATTCTGGGATTGGTACCTGTGCAAGAGTCTGGAAATTTTAGTCTTGGAGGATTCTGGATTTCTTAGCCCTTGAGGATTTTGTGAATTGTAGTCCTGGAAAATTTGGGATTTTTAGTCCTGGAGGATTTTGGGATTTGTAGTCTCAGAATGTTCTGGGATTTTTAGTTCTGGAGTTTTCTAGGAAATGTAGTCCTGGACAACTCCGGGAATTGTTGTCTAGGTGGATTCTGGGATTTTTAATCTTCTAGGATTGTTTGAATTGTAGCCAAGGAGAATTCTTGGAATTGTAATCCTGGAGGATCATAGGATATGTAGCCCTGGAGGATTTCCAGATTTGCAGGCCTGGATGATTCTGGGATTTTTAATTCTGGTGGCTTCTGCAATTTGCAAACCTGGAGGATTCTTGATCTTCAAGCACTGGAGTATTCTGGGAATTGTAGTCCTGGAAAATTCTGGGATTTTTAGTTCTGGAGGTTTGTGGGAATAGTATTCTTGGAACATTCTGGGATTTGTAGCCCTGAATCATTCTGCGATTTATAGTAGTAGAGGATTCTGGAATATTTAGTCCTGGAAAATTCTGTGAATTTTTTGCCATTTTGCTTCTGGGATTTGTAAACCTGGAAGATTTTGCAATTTCTAGCCCAGTAGAATTCTAGGAATTGTAATCCTGAAGGATACTGGGTTATTTAGCCTTGGAGGATTGTGGGATTTTTAGATATGGGGGATCCTTTGTTTCATAGTCCTGGAGGATTCTGGCATTTCAGGCTCTGAAATATTATGGGATTTGTAGTCCTGGAGAATTCTCAGAATTATAGTCCTGGATGAGACCCGCCAAGCTGTGGCCAATGATGCAGTGTCCTGCTGTCAGCATGACCAAAAATAGCAGCTCCCAGACTAGCCACAGTGTGTAGAGAACCATAAAGAGCACAGGAAACAGCTCTTCTGCTGCTAAGGACACTGGGAAGCTGGAGGACACAGCCGTGCTGATCAAAATTAAGCATGACTACTCCACAGAGCTAAAAGTCAGTATTGCTCTGAGTGTCTCACTGCTTTTTCTCAAAATCCGCACCTTCGCCGTGCTCTACTTCAAGAAGGACAAGTGATGCAGCAAGACACACCGCTACCATCATGGTAAAATGTCAGGGCATCTATTAGAGACATTATGGTAAGGTCCAAGGGCATCTGTTAAAGACATTACAGTAAAGTACATAAATCCCAGAATCCTCCAGGACTACAAATCTCAGAACCCTTCAGAGCTGCAAGTCCCAGAATTTTCTCAAAATGCAAATGACATAATCCTTCAGAACTGCAATAACAAGAAACAACCAAGGATCAATCCAGAATCCTAAGGACTACAACTCCCAGAATCCTCCAGGACTACAAATCCAGAGCTGCAAATCACAGAATCCTCTCAAATCACAAATGACATAATCTTTCAGAGCTGCAACAACAAGAAACGTTCAGCGATTAATCCAGAATCCTTCAGGGCTACAACTACCAGAATCTTCTAGGACTAAAGATACCAGAATCCTCCAGGGCTACAACTCCCACAATCCTCCAGGGCTGCAAATACCAAGACCTTGAGGATTAAAATTCCCAGAATCTTCTATAGCTACAAATCCCAGACTACTCTAGGATGAGATATCCCATAGTCCTCCAAGGCTACAAATCCCAGAATCATCTAGGGTTACAAATTCCATAATCCTCAAGGGCAAAAAATTCCAGGGTTCTGAAAGGCTACATATCCCAGAATTCTCCAGAGTACATAACTGATAATATATCAGGACTACAATACCCACAATCCTCCAGGACTAAAATATCCAGAGTCCTCCAGAGGTACACATCTCAGAATACTTCCAGCCAAAATTCCCAAAATCTTCCAGGGCTACATATCACAGGGTCATCCAGGACAAAAATGCCCATAATTCTCCTGAGCTACAAAGTGGATTTTATACTACTAGAGGATTCTAGGATTAGTAGTCTTGGAAGATTATGGGATTTGTAGCCCTGAGTGATTCTGGGATTTGTATTGCCAGAGGATTGTGGAATTTGGAGTCCTGGGGGATATTGGAAATTGTCACTCTGTAGGATTCTGGAATTTGTCGCTCTGTAGGATTCTGGAATTTTTAGCCCTGGAGGATTGTGGGTTTTGTCACTCTGTAGGGTTCTGTGAATTGTAGCCCAGGAGAATTGTGGGAATTTTAGTCCTGTAAGATTCTGAAATTGTTGTCCTTGAAAATTCTGTAATTTGTAGCCTGGAATTTCCTGGGATTTGAAGCCTTGGAAGATTCTGGGATTCAAGACACTGGTGGATTCTGGGACTGACAGTTTTGGAAGATTTTGAGATTTGTAGCCCTGAGTGATTCTGGAATTTGTAGTCCTTGAGGATTCTGGGATTTTGAGTGCTGGAGGATTCTGGGATGTGAAACATTGGAGGATTCTGGGATTTGTTGGAAGATTCTGAGATTTGTAACCTAGAATTATTCTGGAAATTGTAGTCTGAGAGGATCCTGAGATATGTAGCCCTGGAGGATTTTGGAATACATAGTCTTGGAGCATTCTGGGATTTGTTGCCCAAGAGAATTCTGGGTTTTGTACATGTGCAGGAGTAGGGATTTGTAGCCCTGGAAGTTGTTGGAATTGTAGTCTTGGAGGATTATGGGATTTGAAGTACTGGAGGATACTGGAACGTATAGCCCTGAAGGATGATGGGATTTGTAGCACTGGAAGTATCTGCAGTATTAACTTCTGGAGGTTTCTGGGAATTGTAGTCCTGGATGATCATAAGATTTTTTGCCCTGGAGGATTGTGAAATTTTTAGTCCTTGGGGTATTCTGGGCTTTGAACCCCTGGAGGATCCTGGGACTTGCAGTCCTGAAGGATTCTTGAAATTGTAGCTCTGGATGATTCTGTGATTTGTAGTCTGGGAAGATTCTAAGATTTTTAGTTCTGGATAATACTGGTAATTGTTGTCCTGTAGGACTCTGGGATTTGTAATCCTGGAAGATTCAGGGCTTTTTAGGCCTGTAAGACTCTGGGATTTGTAGTCTTGAAAGAATCTGGGAATTGTAGTCATGTAGGATACTAGAAAATATAGTCAGGGAGAATCCTGTGATTTGAAGACCTGGAGGATTCTGGAATTTTTACCCTTGTAAGATAGGGATAGTTGGAATTGTATCCCAGTAGAATTCTGGGAATTGTAGTCCTGGAGGATCCTAGGATATGTAGCACTGGATGATTGTGGGATTTGTAGTTCTGTAGGATTCTCAATTTTGTACCCCTGGAGGCTTCTGAGATATTTAGCCCTGGAGGATTATGGGATTTGTAGCTTTGGAAGTATTTGCAGTATTTAGTTCTGTAGGTTTCTGGGAATTGTAGTTCTGGATGATCATAAGATTTATTGCCCTGAAGGATTGTGAAATTTTTAGCCCTATAGTATTTTGGAATTTAAATCCCTGGAGGATCCTGGAGCTTGCAGTCCTGAAGGACTTTGGAAATTATAGCTCTGAATGATTCTGTGATTTGTAGTCCTTGAGGATTGTGCAATTTGTAGTCCTGGAGATCTGAAATTAGTATCCCTGGAGTATTCTGAAATGTCTAGTCCTGGAGGATTCTGGGATTTGTAGCCCTGGCTTATTCTGGAAATTTTAGTCCTGGAGACTCCAGGGATTTTCCTTCTGGAGATTTCTGGGAATTGTTGTCCTAGAGGAACCTGTGAATTGTAGTCCTGGAGAATTCTGTGATTTGTAGCTTTGGAGGATTCTGGGATTTGTAGACCTAGAGGATTATGTGATTAGATACAATGGAGGATTATGTAATATTTAACCATGGGGAATTCTGGGATATTTAGTCCTGGAGGATTATGGGATTGGTATCCCTGGAGGATTCTGCAATATTTAGCCATGGAGGATTTTAAGATTTTATCCCAAAAGGATTCTGGGATTTGTTGTCTGCCAAAATTTTGAGATTTGTAGTCCTGGAGGATTCTAGGGTTTGTAGTCCTAGAGGATTCTGGGATCTTTTGTCCTGGAGGATTCTGGGAATTAAAGACCTATAGTATTCTGGGATTTGTAGAGTTAGAGGATTGTGGAATTTACCATAATATTTCTAATAAAAGCTCATGTAATGTACCATAATGTCTCTAATTGATGCCCTCACACTTTATTGTAATGTCCTTAACTGACATCCTTGCAATTTACTGTAATGTCTCTAATAGATGCCCTCACAATTTACCATAATGTCTCTAATAGACACCTTTGCAATTTAACGTAATGTCTCTAATAGACTCCCTCAAAATTTGCCATAATGTCTCTGATAGACAACTTTGCAATTTAATGTAATGTCTCTAATAGACACTCTTACACTTTATAGTAATGTCTGTAATAGAATTGCACACACATTACAGTAATGTTTCCAATAGAAACCCTTGCAATTTACTGTAATGTCTTTAAGAGACACACTCACAAATTAGTATAATATGTGTAATAGATGTGCTCACAATTTACCATACTGTCTAATAGACACCCTTGCTACTTGCCATAATATCACTAATAGATTGTTGCAAATTTTACCATAATGTCTCTAATAGACACCCTCTCACTTTACCATAATGTCTCTAAAAGACACCATCACACATTATTGTAATGTCTCTAATATATGCCCTTGCATATTACCATACTGGAATATGGCTGGTTAGTGAGTTAGTGCTGGGCAGTTGGTTATTGTATGTTAGTGTTAGGATTTGTAGTCCTAAATAATAATGGTAATTGTTGCCCTGGAGAAATCTGAGATTTATAGTCCTGGAGGTTTTAGTGATTTGTAGGATTAGAGAATTCTTAGAAATGTAGCCCAGGAGAATTTTGTTAATTGTAGTTTTGGAAGATCATGTGTTTTGTAGTCTGGAAAGGTTCTAGGATTTTTAGTCCTGAATAATACTGGTAATTGTTGCCCTGTAGGATTCTGAGATTTGTAGTTCTGGAGGATTCAGAGCTTTTTAGGCCTGTAGGATTCTGGGATTTGTAGTCTTTGAAGAATCTGAGAATTGTAGTCTTGTAGGATACTGAAAAATATAGCCAGGGAGGATCCTGTGATTTGAAGTCCTGGAGGATTCTGGGATTTTTAGCCTTGTAGGATAGTTGGAATTGTATCCCAGTAGAATTCTGGGAATTGTAGTCCTAGAGGATCCTAGGATATGTAGCCCTGGATGATTGTGGGATTTGTAGTTTGGTAGGATTCTTGACTTTGTGACAATGGAGGCTTCTGGGATATTTATCCCTGGAGGATTGTGGGATTTTTAGTCTTGTAGGGTTATGGTGTTCGTAGTCAAGAAGGATCCTGGAATGCCACCATTTGCCTCCTGGGATTTGTTCCCCTGGAGGATTGTATGATTTTTAGTTCTGCAGAATCTGGGAATTGTAGTCCTGGAAGGTGCTAGGATTTGCAGTCCTGGATAGTACTGGTAATTGGTGCCTGGAGGGTTCTGGGATTGTAGTCCTGGAAAATCCTAGGATTTTTAGTCCTGAAGGATTCTGGGATTTGTGGCCCTGAAGGATTCTGGTGTTTACCATAATGCCTCTAATAGATGCCCTGGCACTTTATCATAAGGTCTCTAATAAACACCCATGCACTTTACCATAAGGTCTCTAATAAACATCTTATGAACACACATCCCATACATCAAATATGTGTCCCCTATAGACTGCAGTATGAGGTTTCCCAGCCCAAATGACACCCCTCCAATGATCATCCTGTGACCCCGTGACCCAGAAGAACCTTCTGTCTCTAATAGACACCCCCACATTTTACCATAATATCTCTAATAAATGACCTCACAATTTATCAGACACCTGGAAGAGTGCAAATCCCAGAATCCTCTGTGTAAACAAATCCCCTAATACTTAAGACCTACAATTCTGAGACTTCCACTGTGCTACACATCACAGAATTCTCCAGGCCTACAAATCCTACAAATCTCCAGGACTACAAATCCCAGGATCCTCAAGGAATACAACTCACAGAACTTTCCAGAGCTATGAATTCCAGAATCCTCCAGCACTACAAATTTAAAAATCCTGTAGAGCTACAAATCTCAGAATTTTTCAGATCTGCAAATCCCATAATTATTAATAACTTTAAATCCTAAAATTATCCTTGGCTACATATCCCATGATCATGAAGGACTAAAATTCTGAGAGTTCTTTTGGGCATCATATTCCAGGATTCTCCAGGACTACAAATTTAAGAATCCTGCTGATCTACAAATCTCAGAATCCTCCAGGTCTAAAAATCCGAGAATCCTGCAGGGATAATATTCACAAAATTCTTTTGGGCTAATAATCACAGAATACTCCAAAACTACAGATTCTAGAAAACTTCAGTGATACAAAACCCAGATTGTTCCAGTACTCAAATCAAAGAATCCTCTAGGACTACAAATATCAGAATCTTCCAGGACTACAAATCTCAGGATCCTCCAGAGCTGCAAATCAAAGGATCCTCTCAAAATACAAATGACATAATTCTTCAGATCTGCAATAAAATGAAACATCCAGGGATACAATCCAGAATCCTTTGGGGCTACAACTCCCAGAATCCTCCAGGACTACAAATCCCAAGAACTTCCAGTACTAAAATTCCCAGAATCTTCTATTAATAAAAATCCCAGAATCCTCTTAGGATACAAATTCCATAATCCTTAAGTGCAACAAATTCTAGAATTTTGCAGCCCTACATATCCCAGAATTCTCTGGACTACATGTCTAATAATATATCAGGATTACAATACCCAGAATCCTCTAGGACTAAAATACCCAAAATCCTCCAGAGGTACACATCTCAGAATCCTTCAGGGCTAAAGGTCACAGAATCTTCCAGGGCTAGATACCACAGGATTCTCCATGACAAAAATTCTCATAATTCTCCTTAGCTACAAAGTGGATTTTGTACTACTAGAGGATTCTGGGATTGGTAGTCCTGGAAGATTTTGGGATTTGTAGCCCTGAGTGATTCTGAGATTTGTAGTCCTTGAGGATTGTGGCATTTGTAGTCCTGGAGGATTCTGGAATTTGTAGACCCTCAGGATTCTGGGATTTGTAGTCCTGGGAGATTTTGAGATTTCTAATCCAGAACTATTTTGGGAATTTTAGTCTGGAAGGATGCTGATATATGTAGCCCTGGAGGATTTTAGAATATATAGACCTGGAGGATTCTGGGAATTTTCCCCAAAGAGAATTCTGGGTTTTGTACCCATGCAGGAGTACAGTAGCCCTGGAGGATTATGGGATTTGAAGTACTGGAGATTTCTGGAACTTGTTGCCCTGAAGGATTATGGGATTTGTAGCCCTGGAGGTATCTGCAGTATTAAGTTCTGGAGGTTTCTGGGAATTGTAGTCCTGGGGGATTTTGGGAATTGTAGCCCTGGAGGATTCACAAATTTGTTCCTCTGGTGGATTTTGAAAATTTTAGCCCTGAAATATTCTGTATTGATCCCTGGGTGTTATTGCATTTCTGATGGATTATGTCATTTGTATTTCAAGAGGATTCTGTGATTTGCAGATCTGGAGGATTCTGAGTTTGTAGTACTGGAGGATTCTTGGATTTGTAGTTTTGGAGCATCCTTGGATATGGCATCCTGAAGGATTCTGGGATTTGTAGCTCTCAAGGATTCTGGGAATTTAATCCAGGAGAATTCTGGCAATTGTAGTCTTTGAAAATTCTGAATATGTAGCTCTGGAGGATTGTGAGATTTGTAGATCTGGAAAATTCTGGGATTTGTAGTCCTTGGAGGATTCTGGAATATTTAGTCCTGGAAGATCCTCGGATTTGTAGTTCAAGATGATCCTTGGATTTGTAGCTCTGAAGGATTCTGGGAATTGTAGCCCTGGAGAATTCTAGAATATGAAGTCTTGGAGGATTGTGAGATTTGTATTTCTGGAGGATTCTGGCATTTATATTTTGGAGGACTCTGGGATTTGTAGTCCTGGAGGATTATAGAATATTCAGCTCAAGAGAATTCTAGGAATTGTAGTCCTGGAGGACCCTGTGATATGTAACACTGGAGGATTGTGGGATTTGTAGTCCTGGAGGATTCTCAATACTGTACCACTTGAAAATTCTGGCACATTTAGCTCTGGAGGATTGGGGGATTTTTAGGTCTGGAGTATACTTAGATTTGTAGTTCAGGGGGTTTCTGAGAATATTAGTCCAGCACTGTCCTGGGTTTCATAGTCCTAGAGGATTCTGGGATTTCAGACTTTCAAAGATTATGGGATTTTTATCCCTGGAAGATTTGGGACTTTGTACCACCTCAGGAGTCTGGGAAATTTTAGTCCTGGAGGATTCTGGGTTTTGTATACCTGGAGGATTCTATATTTTTATCACAGGAGAATTATGTGATATTTAGCCCTGGAGGATTCTTGGATTCATAGCCCTGAAAAATTTTGAGATTTGTAGTCCTGGAAGATAATAGTATTTTTAGCCCTGGTTGATTGTGGAATTTGAACCACTGGAGGATTCTTGGAATTGTACCCAAGGAAAATTCTGGGAATTTTAGTCCTGGGGGATCCTGTGATATATAACTCTGAAGGATTCTGGGATTTGTACTTCTGGAGGGCATCTATTAGAGACATTACAGTAAACTGTGAGGGCGTTTATTACAGAAATTACGGTAAGTTTTGAGGGCATCTATTAAAGACATTATGGGAGAGTGCCAGGGTGTCTACTAGAGTTATTACCATATATTGTGAGCATGTCTATTAGAAACATTACTGTAAAGTGCAAGGGCATGTATTAGATTAGATATATTATAATAAAAAGTGAGGGTGTCTTTTAGAGACATTATGGTAAAGTGCGAGAATGTCTATAGAGATAATGTATCAGGACTAAAATACCCAGGATCCTCCAGGACTGCAATTCACAGAATCCTCCAGGTCTAAGGATCCCAGAATTCTCCAGGACTAAAATTCCAGAGTCGTGCAGTGCTTCAAATCCCAGAATTCTCTGGACTACATATCTGATAATGTATCAGGACTACAATACCCAGAATCCTTCAGGACTAAAATACCCAGAATCCTCTAGAGGTTCACATCTCTGAATCCTTCCAGGCTAAGAATCCCAAAATCTTCCAGAGCTACATATCCCAGGATCCTCCAGGACAAAAATTTCCATAATTCTCTTGAGTTACAAAGTGGATTTTGTACTACTCGAGGATTCTGGAATTGGCAGTCTTGGAAGATTATGGGATTTGTAGCCCTGAGTGATTCTGGGATTTGTTGTCCTGGAGGATTCTCAAGTTTTTACTACAGGAGGGTTCTGGGAATTGTAGTCCTGGAGGATCATGGGATTTGTAGTCATGAAGAATCCTGGATCTGATGCCATTTGAGTGCTGGGATACCTACCTCTGTAGGACTCTGGGATTTGTAGTTGTTGGAGGATGTAGCGGGAAATCAGGAACTATATATGTGAATGATCGAGCGGGGCGTGGTTAACTAAAAAGGATTCCGGAAGTAGACCTTCGAGGGACGGGACCAGGACAGGAAGTCGTCATTCTCTCATGAGAGTTCCCCAACCGAGTGTGCAGTTCGCTCCAGCTGCCCGAGAGTTCGGACGTACGGTGTGGGGATGAAGAATCTTCCTTAGAAAGGATCCAGCGTGCTGCAACCTCATCCTGTCATCTTCTCCTAAAACCGGCTCTGTTTTGTAAGCTATTTTCTCCAAATAAACCCTGTTTAAAACATATCTCAGGTGGGTTTTTACCACGATAATTGGCACCTGAATGCGGGGCTAATTCTACAAACCCACCGGGTTCCTCACTCACCCATGGAGCTGGTCTGAACTTGGTTACAAGCTGCGCACAAGCCTCCTGTACGCAACCAGGAATGAATCTACCCGCGGCAGACCTCCTGAGAGACAGATTGACACGTTCTAGTGGAGCACGCCTGGTAGGATTTGTTGAAAGATCTGAGAAAGACCCTCCCAGCCAAATCACCTGCTCGTTTCCTGCAACATTGTTGCTGCTGCTGATCACGACAGTGACATCTGCTGGCCGTAAGTTCTCATTACATCTGAGTAAATTTTTTTCTTCCTTTTCTTTTCTACATATTTTTTTTCCTTTCTACAATGTCTTACCAGATAAATGTTCAGAATTTTTCTCACTTTATCATAATGGTGATAGAGGATTATTTCCAGGATTACACATTTGGAGGTTATTTCCACCCAGGAGTCCTTTTACTTTTTTGTGTGATAATGTACTTCATACTTAGCTATTTTAAGGCATCTCAACATAGAGAGCATGAGGCTAAGATGTCTGGCATGGATGAACGTATTAAGACACTCCAGAAACTCATTGTTTCCATAGAAGAGAGGTCTACTTTGATTACAGAGGAATTTAGAGCTCACATTGATGAGAA
>PVIH01012631.1:0-62570 GCA_004025045.1 Sigmodon hispidus | reverse complement strand
ACCACACACACACACCACACCACACACACCTCACACACACCACACACACATACACACCACACACACACACACACACACACACACACACACACACACCCCTCCTCCAGTATACACTAAATTATTTAGTTTGGTTAGCATATTGCCTAGCAATATGCAAAGTTTTGCAGTCAGCCTTCAGTACAGCACAGACACACAAGGTTCCTGTAAAGGAAATGAACGCTCATTCCCACGACTGGCCATTGTCCCACTTAGCTAGCTGTCAACCCAATGCAGCCTAGAGTTACTTGACAGTCTTCAGTGATTGACCTGTGGCGTGTCTGTGGGGCATTTTCTGGATTGCTAATTGATATATGAAGGCCAGCCCACTGTAGGCAGGTGGTTCTTAGCTACCTAAGAAAGCTGGCTGAGCAAAAGCCAGGGAATGAGCAGCGTTCTTTTGTGATTTCTATTTCAGTTGCTGCTACAGTTTCCCTTAATGATGGACTGTGACCTGGAAGTGTAAACTGAAATAAATAAACCCTTTTCTCTTCAGTTGCTTTGGTTCTGGTGTTTATCACAGCAACAGAAAGCAAAGTAGAGCAGCCTTCCTTATATCAGATAAACAGTAGCCCTGAGTGTTTCCTTACAGGCTGGAGTCCTGGGCAGGTGAGGCAGGTGAGCAATGGAGAGAGAACGCTAACGCTTCCTTGCTAATATACCACCTTGAAGATTTCCTTCCTTTATCTCTGACTTTTCTGACTCACTGAAGTCTGGCTTGGTAGTAGGAGCTTGCAAAGCTGTAGCTGTACACCTAAGGAAACAGTGGTCAAAGGTGAATAGCTAAAGTAATTGGGGTAAAAACATCTATCCCACCTAGACTCTCAAACCCAGCCATTCAAGCTAGGCAGATGTTTTCTTCTCTGTCCTTACCACAGTCCAAGGTAGAAGCTCCAGATGAGTGGAGATCTACGCCCCCACAAACATTCAGGGTATGTCTGATGTTTGTAGCACTGGTGACTGAAGGACTTATACAAGTTACACACACCACCACTGAGCTACCTCCTCAGAGGAGGGACCCTTAACACACACCATCCAAGGTTAATCTAGTTATTCCCACTCAAGCCAAAGGAAGAAGACAGTAATGTCAGCAGCCTCCTCTTGAGTAAGGATTCCAGTGGAGTAACTTTACTTTGATTATCTGGGATTGGCAACTTAGTAGCTGGCGATGTTCGAGTAGCTAGGCCTTTCTCCCCCCCCCCCCCCCACTGCAGGGCCCACAACTGTTTCAGGTGCTGTAGTGAAGCAGCTGGCTCTGTTTCTGACAGGTGATGGCTGAAGCTAATCGGAAGAGCACAAGTCTGATTAAAATGACCTCCCCAGGTCTTAGCAACTGAATGGTAGGCCTTATTTCACCTTCTTCAAAATCCCTTCAGAATATGGTTCAGCAAACAAAAAACAGAGAAGAGATTTTAGATGCAAAAACTCCAATATCTTTCTGATCTATTTTTTTTTTTTTGAAAGATTGTTGGGAAAAGAGTCCTATGACTGTTAGTTTTCAATTCACTAGTCTAGAATGAAACAACCCATGTTAGGAATAATGCTGGAAATGAGGAGGATAAATCCCAATTAAAAGCTTAACTCTTAAAGCTGTGTTGTCTGTACATCGGCCATTGCCCACGAGTGAGCCCTGGAGACAAGGCCACTATGGATAAAATGTGCCTACAAGTGAAAAAAAATATCCTAGGGCTGTGGCATACCTGCACACTCACCTGTGTGCAAGCACACACACCCCCCTTAAAAAACAAACACGCTTATAGAGCAGAGATTCACAACCTGTGTGTCAAGACACTTTTGTGGGTGGAACAATCATATCAGATAACCTGCAAATAAGATTTTTGCATTATAATTCATAATAATAGCAAAAGTACACTTGTGAAGTAGCAACAAAAATAATGTTATGGTTGGGAAGGGTCACGAGACTATGAGGAACAGTATTAAAGGGTTGCAGCTTTAGGAAGGGTGAGAAGCAGTGCTGTAAAGGTTGACACAGCTAAAAAGTAAGAGAGAAGGATAGGAAAGAGGGAGGGCTGGAGAGAGGAAGCTTTAAGGCTGGTGTGGGGTCACGTACTTATCCCAGCACGTTGGAGGCAGAGCAGAAAAATTACTAGGAGTTCCAGGCTAGCCAAAGCTACAAAATAAAAGCCTATTTCAAGAAAAATAATCAAGAATAACTTGTATGAATATATTACTGAATAAGATTATTAAATCACAATACTCATTTTAATCCTAACAATCATGTGTTTTGTTGAAATTTATTTATTAAAAAAGTATTTTTTTTCTCTGACACAAGCTAATTAATTCTTACCAGTTGGTGGAAATTGATTCTTAAACTGTTAACAAGACAAATTTAAAATTTGTGGAACAATTCTGCTTCCAAGGGTTTTTTGTGTGTTTGTTTTCCAGACAAGATTCTCTGTATAATCCTAACTGCCCTAAAACTAGCTCTGTAGACCAGGATGGCCTCAAACTCACAGAGATCCACTTGCCTTTGCCTCCTTAGTGCTGGGTTAAAGGCATGTGCCACCACTACCTGTTTTTGTTTGTTGCTTGGTTTTGGTTTTAAATTTGCAGAACCGTGATGTTTTGTTTTGGTACTTGCTTAGATGGTGAGGTTTTTACATAACTGACTATCATACGACCATTTCTGAGGATGGGTTTCCAAGAAAAATCCCCACAGTATAAGCTTCTTTTAAGGGGCAGTTACTATGTCACCTCTGGTTAACTCTGATTTGTTTACCAAAAGATTTAAATTGGGTGGTTTATAAATTATTAAAAGCCCTTTATTGTTGCTTACATGTCAACTTGTTTGGAATGCTTATCTCTTCCTTAGAAAGGTAACTCTTCAGCAAATTGGACAATTCCAGTAAGCACTTCGCCTCAAGATAAGCAGGAAACCTTCGGCCTTCCTTCGATGCCACAGACCTTTGTCTCCCGGGACACTGAACCTTAATCCCAAACGCAGTGGTGACTAGTAATTGGACCTTTAATATATCTGTATGCAGGGACTAAGGGGGCGTTCTCAGTAGAAGCTCAAGGAGAACTGGAGAGGTGTCCAGTGGTGAAAAGCGCTAGCTGCTCTTGCAGAGGACCTGGGTTTGGGTACCAGCACCAGCCGGGAGGCTCACAAGCCGAGGGAACTCCACTTGCAAGGGATCTGGCTTCTTCAAACACCAGACATGCGCAAGGTTCGTGTACATTCATGCATGAGAAACACGCACACATGGAGTACAAAATAAATCTTAAAAAGAAAAACAAAAAAAGACTAAAGACTGTGCACGTTGTTTTCATTTTCATCTTAGTTTCTGTCTCTAAAATGTAGGAAATCATCCGCTGAGGCTAGCGAGATGGCTCAGTGGTTAAGAGCGCATATTGCTCTTGCAGTGGACCGGGTTGAGTTTCCAGGACCCACATCAGGTGGCTCACAACTGCTTATAACTCTAGCTCCAGGGGACCCAATGCCCTCTTCCAGATTCTTCCAGCATCTGCACTCACAGGCACACAAAACTCCATACACGCCTGCTCGAGCGTGTGTATGTGTGTGTGTGTGTGTGTGTGTGTGTGTGTCTCTCTCTCTCTCTCTCTCTCTCTCTCTCTCTCTCTCTCGAACATGTACACACACACACACACACACACACACACACACACACACACGGAGGGTGGGTGACTGTCCAAATGAATCAACCATACTCCATCTTCGAAGATAGATGAGGGTGCTGCCATCTTGACTGATCATCCCCCGACTATCTAAGGGCAGCCACAGGAGTTCCAGGGTCTGAGGAGCCAGTCTTTATGCATGGTGCTGAGCTCCCCACCAGCCCCCAAGAACTGTGGGAGATAATATGGCTGCTTCTGTTGGCCCTCACATTTGAGGTTGTCGTTATGTAATCAAAGATAGTGGAACCAGGCATGTTTAATCTTCTGTTGGGTCACCCACTTCCTGCCCAACATTGAGAACACCAATCCCAAAATTCCAAGAACTAGAGAGGGTAAAGGACTGAGGAGGTGAGATAGGGCTGTAGGGAGGAAAGAGGAGAGAACTGCACGAGGTGAGTTGGGAGTGAAAAGATCATCTATGGTCAGGGCATTAAAGGACTTTCATATCTC
Organism: Sigmodon hispidus; assembly: GCA_004025045.1. Lineage (NCBI taxonomy): Eukaryota > Metazoa > Chordata > Mammalia > Rodentia > Cricetidae > Sigmodon > Sigmodon hispidus. The sequence goes on along the minus strand of PVIH01012631.1, from coordinate 58,427 downwards.
TAAGTCAAAATTCAAACTTGCAAGTTTCATCTCATGCCATTGCTACTGTCTGCCTCTACCTTCCTTCTGATTGTTCTAATTTGCTCTAGTGTTGTGATAAACCCAAGACCAAAAGCAGCGTGGTAAAAATTTATTTCAGTTTATAGCCATCATCCGCCGTCAGGGGAAGTCAGGGCAAGGACTTGAGGCAGGAACTGAAGCAGGGACAATGGGGATTGGCTTGTTCCTCCTGGCTCGCAGGACCATCTGGCTAGGGATGGTACCACCCATAGTGGGCCGGGTCCTTCCATATCAATCGTCAATCAGGAGACTTCTCCACAGGCTTCTGTGTAGGACAATCTGCCCTGGGCATTACCCCAATTGATTGAGGTTCCCGCTTCTCAGATGACTCTGACTTGTGTCAAGTGGATAAAAACTAACCGTCCCAGGCCTTTGTTAAGACTCATATTGTTGTAAAATCAAAGTCATGATATTGACTTTATGGAATGGTTATGTTGTAGTGAAGCAAGAGAGACACCTATTCACTCCTTCCTGTAGACTCTACAGTGTAGAGGAACTTGCTTGGCTCTTCAATTTGCTTCAGAAAATAGAGTAACTATGAGTAGATGTGACAGCCTACCACAGCTGAGCACAACATTGTAGAGGCAATGTTGATTCTCCATTGGGCCTTTTGGCCCTGCGACTCTGACCCAAGAAGAGACTGTCCCCTGTGGGACACTTTAGCCTGAGTCCCTGATAAGTCACTCAGACCTATTCCCAACCTGTGACCTGGATCACAGCAGCCTGGAAGAGAGCTGAGGCACCTGGGTCATAGCTACTGACCCTAGAAGGAACAGGACACGAATATCTGCTACTGTAACTTGCAAAGACCACTGAGGTCATTGTGCTGCATAATCTTGGAAAAAAAATACAATTGATGGGGTCGACACTTTAGATGTTTCTAGAAAGGAAAGAAGGTTCAGCCAGTACAGATGAGCACCACCATCATGGATGGAGAGAGATGATTCCTGTGAAGTTGCCCTCTGACCTATATATACATTTCAGCCCTCTTCTCCACCTCACCTCTCACTCTCTCAATACACATGAAACAAAGAAAGAAAAGAGGAAGAATTCTACCTTCAATGAACAGATGATATTTCACATCCTCCCTTCACATCATGAAACCAAAGAAAATGAGAATCTGTAGAAATGGGTCAGTCATAAAAGTACCCACCATGAAAGCCCAAGGACCTGTGTCCCAACACCCACGTGGGAAAAAAAATATGGTTGGGTGCTCTGTAACCCTTGAGTAAGTAGGCAATGGTAGACCAATTCCTGGAGGTCAAAGGCTAGTCAGTCTAGCCAGTCCATAACTGTGGGGTTCAGAGAGAAATACTATTTATACACACACACACACACACACACACACACACACACACACACACATACACAGAGGCTTTAAAAGCGAATAACCATTGAGGAAGATACCCAGTAGCCTCCACCCACATACATATATGCACATACAAACTTACACAAAACACACAAACGAAAACTATTATGTTGTATTTTTATTCTCCCCAAATGAAAACTCACATCTATATCATTACCAATTTTAATATTTGTATCTACCAATGTTTTCTTTCATGTGTTTGAGTGGCATTTTATTCACACTGTTCTATCCGTGGCTTTATATACTTATGCCCTTGAGACCATTCAATATAAATTCATGGAGGTCTACTTAAAAAACTTGTGATCATTCCTTTGATGTGTCCTTTATTTAGCTATTTCTGAGGAGATAATATTTGTATAAGATTTGCAGAATATTTAACGTCAATAGGTGTTCATTGAGTTATTATTTGAAAATAACCTAGCAGATGACAAAGCTGGGGAGCTTTGACAGCCTGTAAATCTGTTGGCAGGCCTCTTTGGAGTGTGGTCAGAGTCAGATTCAAGCTTGCCATTTGCTCTTTTTTTTTATTTTATTTTTTTTTTAAACTTTATTTATTTATTTGCCTTGGTGTTTGCCTGGAACTGGAACTACAGACAGTTGTTAGCTGCCATGTGGGTGCTGGGAATCGAACCCGGGTCCTCTGGAAGAGCAGACAGTGCTCTTAACCGCTGAGCCATCTCTCCAGCCCCGCTCTTTAAAAAAAAAAAAAAAAAAAAAAAACTTTATTTATTTTTATTTGCCTTGGTGTTTGCCTGGAACTGGGAACTGGAACTACAGACAGTTGTGAGCTGCCATGTGGGTGCTGGGAATTGAACCCCGGTCCTCTGGAAGAACAATCAGTGCTCCCAACTGCCGAGCCATCTCTCCAGCCCCGCCATTTGCTCTTAGAAATTCCAACTACTGTGCCCTTTGTCCCAGTGACTTGGCCTTTGTAACCAGAGAATTGGTCTGGCTCATGCTCCAAGGAGGTATTGGAGAAATGGCCGGCAGAAGACATCAAGGAAGGGTTACCATGCTCTGATGATTTGATGCCCCTTTTTTCCACTCCGAGGTCAACCTCAGCACAGCCCACAGCACATCTCTTTTGCTTGCCAACAATTAGGAAGAAACACATTACAGGCATTGACTTCCCAATACCACGGAGAGTCTTTTTAGTCCTGAAGAAACTATAGAAAGCCTGTCCTGGTTGGAGTCCCAGGAACAGGCTTTCAAGATCATTTTGTACTGCCCCATCTGAGTTTCCCTTCTGTGGTCACCAGATGGCTTCTGGAAAGCAATGTCAAGGAGGGTAGGGCTCAGGTAGTCTTAAAAACCTACTGCAGCTACAGCCTCATTTCTTTCTTTTTTTAAAAATCTATTTTATGTGAATTTTTATTTTGCCTGCATGTATAACTGTGTAAGGGTGTCAGATCTTGGAATTACAGACAGTTGTTAGCTGCCATGTGAATGCTGGGAATTGAACTCAGGTCCTCCGGAAGAACAGTCAGTGCTCTTAACCGCTGAGCCATCTCTTTAGCCCCATTCTTGTTTCTTTCATCAAGTAGGGATCATACTGAAACAACTTTAAAAACCAAGAGTTCACTCTGGAGGGCCAATGAGTTTGTTTATTGGTTGTCCTTACAGAGCTCAGGAGAGAGGTTGGGGGGGGGTGTAGGTGTGTATCTCCTTCCCCTAACAGCTGCTCCAGAAAGCCTTCTGCAGGAGGATTAGGGCTTTCCCATGCCTAGGTGGAGCTCAACTGTTCTAATCATCCTCTATGTCTTCCAGCACCTCCCCCAGGCCACCTGCATCAGTACCAGATGACACAGGACAGCTGGCTACTCAGGGGGAAATCTGCCCCATTCCACCTCTCCAGGCAGGAGTGTAAACAGTCAAGACCAGCTGGACAATCCTTTTCAAGGGAGTGCAGCTAAATGCTCCAAGATGGCAGTTGCTTGGTTCAGAGGACACTAACTCTTGACAGATGGTATCCTGTAACCCAGGCTGGTTTTGAACTTAATACCTTGCTAAGGATGACCTTGAACTTCTGACTCCCTTGGCTCCACATTTGGGGTGCTGGCTTTATTGGCATGGGCCACCACACTTGGTTTATTGATTTTTTTAAAAATATTTATTTATGTGAATTGGTGTTTTGCCTGCATTGCCTGCATGTATAACTGTGTAAGGATGTCAGATCTTGGGATTACAGACAGTTGTTAGCTGCCATATGGGTGCTGGGAATTGAACTCAGGTCTTCTGGAAGAGCAGCCAGTACCTTAACCACTGAGTCATCTCTCCAGTCCCACTTAAAGGTTTTTTTCACTCCTAGGTTACTCGGCCTACTTTTTAGTATAACTCAGGATCACCTGCCCAGGGGTGAGACCCTTCCTATACCCCCAGTTACTCCTTTGGGCTGGATCTGCCCACATTAATCATTAATCAAGATAATCCACTACAGACTTGCATACAGGCAAGCTGATGGAGGTTTATTTAGCTCCATTATTTATAAAAGCTCATTTATTTTCTCAAATGAGGTTCCTCTTTCCAGAAAACTCTAGCTGTGTCAAGTAGACAAAATAACTAAGCAGGACAATGTGCATGGATGTGTGCTTGAGTATATGTGTGCAGTACACAGAGATATCAAGGCACTTGTGACCGACCACTGTGGGTGCTGGGAATCAAACTGAAGTCCCCTTACAAAAGTGCTCTGAACCTTTGACCCATTTCTCTGGCTCTTGCCCTTGGCGGTTTGGAGGAGTCCTGCCAGATGTTTAGCAGTTTCTCCGTCAGTCTGCGTTAATCTGATGCTCTTTTCCCACAGTTTGACTAGCTACAGGTTACAGGGCCGAGGCGGGGGTCAAAGGGCTCTTCTCACTGCAGATCAAAGATAGGATATCATGATTTCTCAATGGTGACACCTGGATGATGTGGCTCCACCGGAGCCTCCAGGTCCGTCCACTGTGGAGTCACAGCTTCCTCATTCTCATGCTCTGCACGTTAGGACAGTCACTAAGCCCACCCCATGCTCAAAGGGAATGGGGGGGGCCTGATACTTTACTCTTGAGAGTGTCTGTAGATCTTATTTGAAATTTCTTTTTTTAATTTGCCTTGGTGTTTGCCTGGAAATACACACAGTTGTGAGCTGCCATGTGGGTGCTGGGAATCGAACCCGGGTCCTCTGGAAGAGCAGTCAGTGCTCTTAACCACTGAGCCATCTCTTCAGCCTCTTGAAATTTCTTACTAGGAAAGTTTCTCCCTCTCCTCTCTCCATCCTGCTCATTTATTTATCTATTTGTATACACGGCACATTTTTCATTAAATCTGATGTATCCTCTGTGTAATACATGTTCTGCCTTTGGCAAAGCTGGTCTTCCTCAAACAATAGAGGACAAACAGAGATCCATCTTGAAGCTCCCAATGGACAGTAGAAGAGGGACACTGAGACACTCAAATATTAACTCAGTGACACATCGGCTCTACTGTCTAGGGCCAGGTGTATAACTCAACTCCATTTTGATTTTTAAAAATATGGGCCTCAGGGCCCATGAGATGGCTCAGCCAGCAAAGGTGTTTGCTGCCAAGCCTGATGGCCTGAGTTCAAACCCCCAGACCTGTACAGCAGAAGGAAAGAACAGACGCCACTAAATTATCCTCTGACCTCTACATGAGTGCCATGGTATGTAAGGATGTGTGTACACACACACAAGTAACAAAAACCTTAAAAACTGAATACTATGTTATCAATGTTATTACTACACTATTATAGTTAATAGAATCAGCATAGATTCTACTAATGGAGGAACGAGCATGACTGTCAGTCATGAAAGAAGAGACCAAGAGAACAAGGATAGAATCCTAAACACACAGGGAATTGGGAGAAAGGAGAGGGCAAGAAAATGCATGCAGCATGGTGGGGGTGTGTGTCAAATGAGGTTAAAATATAATGGAAGTTGCCACAGTGGAAGCCATTACATTGTATGCTAACTTAAAAATGAATTTCAGGGGGGTTAGAGAGATGGCTCCTCAGTTAAGAGCACTGACTGCTCTTCCGGAGAACCGGGGTTCAATTCCCAGCACCCACATGGCAGCTAACAACTGTCTGTAGTTCCAGCTCCCAGTTCCAGGCAAATGCCAAGGCAAATAAGGTTTTTTTTTTAAAAAATATTTATTTATTTTTTATTTTATGTGAATTTGCCAAGATAAATAAATAAAAAAGTTTAAAAAAACAAAAAACAACAAAAAAAATGAATTTCAGACAAAAAGGCGGCAGCTCACTCAGTAGTGCTTAACCAGCATGGATGAAGCCCTGGGTTTGATCCCCAGCACCACAGAAACTGCTGCTGGCACACGTCAGTAATTCTATCAGCCGGAAGGTGCAGGCAGAAGTTCAGGGTCATCCTCCACTACATAACGTATTTGAGGCCAGACTGGGCTATATGAGATTCTGTCCCAAAGAGCAAACAAAACCAAAATGGATACTAAGTATCAAGAACATTATTATTATATAGGGCTGTGAAGATCTCATGAGATGGTTTGCTGTGAACTGTTCTGGAACACAGCCATACTGACTTATACTATTAGCCATCACTTCTTACATATAATCTTAGCAAATTTAGAAGCTACGTGCACATTTGTATATACATAAAGGCATGTAGAGGGAAAACACGTGGTTTGTAGTATCATCAGTGTGGTCCAAGAGTCTATAACAGAGCCTTGCCATTTCTTCTGTAACACAAAAACAAGAATGACCTTGCTGCTAGTGTGGAAAATGACTGCTACCTCATGCCGCTGCTGGAAAGAGAACTTGCAGAAGCCTTTTTGAGGCGTGTCTTGGCAGCATGTTCTGTAAGCAGTAAAAGGCTACAGACTTGCTGACCCAGCGTTTCCACTGGGAGCTGTTTGTCCAGATGGAAATCTCGTCCAGTAGATGTGTGCAAAGATCTAGCCATCCAGATACGCACAGCATTAATTTTAAAAGCAAAAACTAGTAACAACAGAATGACTATATAAAGTTATGAATATTCATCTACATATTTAAATGTGTTTTACTTTATGTATATGAATGTTTTGCCAGCCTACATGAATTTGCATCACGTTCATGTCTATTGGATCCCCTGAAAATGGGAGTGATGGATGGCTTTGAGACTTTATGTGGGTGCCTGGGAACTGAAACCAAGTCCCCTGCAAGAGCAACAGTTCTCTTTACCACTGAGCTATCTCTCCAGCCCCCATTCTGAATATGCAGTCAAAAGATTTAATATCCACCCTATTGTCTGATTGACAAGAGGTAGTTACAAAAGCTGTGGCCAGTGTGATTTCACTTCTGTGAAACACATGTATGTACCACAGAAAAAGATTAAAACATACATGTGTAGAATCTAAACAGCAAGTTCCTGACATCATGATTGAGCTGCTTTCTTTTTTTTTTTCCTTTTTTCTTTTTTTCCTTTCTTTCTTTTCTTTTAATTTGGGTTTATCTATATTTTCCAGATTGCCTATAAATAGCTTATATTATTTTGCGGAGAAGAAAGGCCAGTGCTATTTATAACACTCTCATCACAGAAAATTTGTAAAATACTTAATCAAGCCACAAAACACTATCAAAGGGTAATTACACAAAACACTCATTAAGCACTTATTTATTTCTTTTTTTTTTTTTAAAAAAAACTTTATTTATTATTTATTTATTTGCCTTGGTGTTTGCCTGGAACTACAGACAGTTGTTAGCTGCCATGTGGGTGCTGGGAATCGAACCCCGGTCCTCTGGAAGAGCAGCCGGTGCTCTTAACCGCTGAGCCATCTCTCCAGCCCCAAGCACTTATTTATTTCTTGAGATAGGAGATTGAGGGAAACTATTTGAGAAAAAAAATTATCAGGGAAGTCATCACCTATGTGATTCCAGGGGATTTCTTTATTCCTTGGGAATGTTACAAGTGGAAAACCCAAGCTTTATTCCAATTTGGACTTGAGTCATTCCTCTGCCATGCATCGTGTTCTTCATCAGTGAGCCTGGTATGCCCTTGCTGGGCAAGAAGGGCATTCTTCCACTTCAGAGTGGCATCTGGTGGCTCTTCAGTGCTTTACCAAACAACAGTGATGACGAAGCAAGCCACCCAGCCCAGAGCCAAACTGCAAAAACCACTTTACACTTCCTAGATAGCTTTTGCTTGCTCAAAAATGAAAGTTGGGTTTGGGCGTGTGTGTGTGTGTGTGTGTGTGTGTGTGTGTGTGTGTGTGTGTGTGTGTGTGTGTGTGTGAAGTAACCCTACCCAGGTTACTATACCACAGAACTTAGCTCGTTTGCTGCACACAGGAAAGAATGAGAGACTCTGCAGTAGCCTAAAAAGCTAGAGAACACAGGACTAGCTTTGCCATCCTGGGTGCTCTGTCCTCACCTTGCCATTCCATCTACAACAGTCCCGAGAAAAACCTGTTTGGGTCATTTGACAATGCAACCAAACGGACAGATCTTTACTCCATCTTGCTTGACTGCTCATCGTGCAAAGCCGCTGCGGGTCACTGCAGTTAGTGGTGGCTCTAGATTGGTCCTAGAGCCAAAGCTTTTCATTCCCTTCAATGGATTTGTTCAGAAGAAAAGAAGGCCCGGGGCCCAGGCTGGTATTGTAAATATTTCAAGCATTCAAAGCTTATTTTAGGCAGATCTTAGCATATTTAAAAAAAGATTTTTTTTAAGATAGGTTCTCGTAGAATATTTTAGGCAGAATGTGTGTGTGTGTGGGGGGGTTGCTTTGTTTTTGCACTCTGTTGTAGCCATTTAGTAGGGCAGAATTAGTTTTGGTTTTGCCCAAAGTCAAGCCATGAAGAGTTCAAAAGAGCTGGTGTGGTTGGTGATCCAAGCACTGGGGGACGAGGATCACGAGTTCCAGGCTAGCCTGCTCCACACAGCAGGCTCAAGCCCAGCCCGTGCTACAAGAGATCCCTTCTCAAAACAAAACAGCAGCAGCAACAAGGCGGACAACAAAACAGCCCATGCATCCCAGCAGAGCTCACCGGAGACTGGGAGCCCTGAGAGACAGAGACAGGAAAGGAGCCGCCTACACTTCAAGATGAGAGAGGAACAGACGTGCTTGCATGCGTGCGTGCGTGCGTGCGTGCGCGTGAGTATCCCGATACCAGCCTCTCCATCACAGGTAACAAGCAAGCGTTTGTTTCTAGTGCTGAGCTCGCCATTGATGCTTCTTTCCCCCTCTCCCCAAATCTTCCTCCATCCTTCACTTTGTGCTAGCTAGTTCACAAATTGACCTTTGACCTCCACACACACCCCTTAGCATGCATGTCCTTCTCTACACATTAAAGAAACAGGTGTAATTTACTTTTTAAGACTTAGAGGCTGATGAGAACAATTAATATTTACATAGCTTCTTAGATTACAAAGGATATTAATACAATTGTTTTAATGTTTCACACAATACTTTTTTTTTTTTTTTTTTTTTTTTTTTAATATGTTGGGCCTGAGGCATCTTTCTCAGAAAGAAGAAATAAAGCTATCAAGCCTTTAAGGGCTCAGTCCAGTCTGTGCTCAGGAGATCCCAAAGCCATCCTGGAAGTAAGGTGAGGTGGGATGAAAGGGATGTACTTCAGTTCTTGATGGCATGAGACAAACAAACAAATGTTTAAAAATAAGGTAGAGGAAGGATGGGGATCCCATCTCTGACCTCACATGTGCCCACTGAGTGAGTGCACCACACACAGGTGTGTATATGCATCCCTCCACCATACACACACAATACACATACAATACACATACCACACACACAGAGCACACATACCACACACATAAACACACTACACACACCATACACACACACATTACACTCACACACCATACATACACACAATATACACACCACACACATACACACATAGTACACACTCACACTACACACACAATATACAGCACACACACACACTGAGAGCAGAAGATTAGTAGGAGAGGACAGGAGTGAAGCGTATTTGAACAGTGACCTCACTCACTAAGAATTGCTTTTCTCTCCTTTGATCCTGAGTCTGCTTTGGTCTGGAATCCGTTTCCCCTCTGTGCACCCGCACAGAGAACTCTGCAAGCTGAAACTGAAAACAAGACCGAGCTGCATTCTGTAGGACTATAAAGGGGCCAAGAAATGTGCTGATAGACGGAAATAGAAAGACTCCTGCAGCCTCCTGGTAAAGTTGTCTAGATGTTCTCAGGGCTGCATGTCTGGCCACAAAGCCTGGAAGAGACTTTGTTAGTTTCCCATTTATAAAAATTCCCACAAAAGCAGTTTGCTGTGTTAGCCATTTAGATATTACAACCTGTCAGAAAGTATGTGGGGGAACTCACAGCAGAGAATTTTCCTGACTTAAGAATGAAGCATTAGAAAATAGGCTAATAGCTGATTTGAATAGAAATTAGGAGACAGGAATGTTTCTGGCTTTTATTAACATACATTGAAGAACAGTCAAGTTAACTTAAATACACAAATACACAGTTACTGAAGTGCTTAATCCTTATACAGCTTTACTAAATATCTTAAGTTAAAACTTTAACTACTGGGCTGGAGAGATGGCTCAGCAGTTAAGAGCACTGACTGTTCTTCCAGAGGACCTAAGTTCGATTCCCAACATCCACATGGCAGCTAACAACTGTCTGTAATTCCAAGATCTGACACCCTTACACAGTTATACATGTAGGCAAAACACCAATTCACATAAAATAAAAAAACTTTAATTATCATAATATTATGCACTTAACATAATTCAGTCAAAACGGCTTTGTAGTAAACTCTAATAGTTAGATTACCACTGTGCTAATTATTAAATGCTAATCAACAGTAGCTACAATTTCAAGTGATCTGAAATGGCCAGCTTCTATACATACACATTCAGTCATCAGTAAGCCTTCTTCAGAGCAACCATTTAGGGACATAGTCAGAGGACATGCCATTAACATCTCTAATCAGTTTGGTTTTGTATTGTTGGAGATTGTCTCACTGTGCAGCCCCCGCTGGCCTTGAACTCTACAGGGAGCCAAGGACAGTGACTTTGAATTTCTAATTCCAGGTAGGTGTATCCACAGTTGTTTTATTCCATGCTGGAGATGAAACCCAGTGCTTTCTGCATATTAGGCAAGAATTCCACCGATTCAGTCACATTCCCAGCCATTCATAAGCTTTTTAACTAATACAACTAAAAGAGGTCTACTTTAAAAATGTAGAATATATAATCATTCTTTGATGTTTTAATCTAACTGTAATTAGGTCAGAAATGAAATACTAAGATACTCACCAAGGCAAAGAACACTTAGTACATTTCTACTACAAGTAGGATCTTTAGATGTTTCAACAAATGACAATGACAGCATTCTATGTATGAATTAAACATATTTTATATGTTCAGCAGCAGGGATTTGGGTTCAATCAACTTTTAGAGGGTGACTGTTACACAAGGTTTTGCTATAACAGACCAGCCTGACCTCCAACTTGACATTTGACCTGCATTTATGACTCCCACCACAGAATAAAAAAAAAAAAAAAAAAAGAAAGCATGGAATACCAGGGACAGCCTTGGAGTGGACAGACAGTGATTCAGGGACATTATTGTCATGTGGTGGGTGATTCCTTGTAGTATGTTTGCTATTGGTCATGCATGGAATTTTCTCTAGCTCCCCATAAAAGCAAAGTTATCAATGCTTCAGGAGAGAGAGTAAGGTCTTCCCTGGGGTCAAGAGGTAAACTTAGATCACCTTTCACAACCGCCATGTTGCAGCAATGTAAATGCAGAATAAAGGAAGACCAGGCAACCTTGAGAAGAAATTTCAGTGCAGAAGCTCTATGTCATCTCCTCTGCAACAGCAGCCAGCAGATCTGCTTCTGCTTAGGACATTCCATGGTCAGCTGAAAGTGACGACACCTGGAAATTTTCCCCTAAATCGAAGTGTGAGCCCATAGAATCAAAGTGTCTGAGGAGGTACAACTCTGATGAAATTGAAAGTATCTCCTCCATGTTTGTGCCATTTTGGCATGGGGACATTGAAAGAGAATGTCCTGGGAGACAGAGTTGGCCTGGAGACGTTCAGGGAAAGGAATCGAAAAGATCAGGGTGAAGCGGTTCAGGTTCTCGGTGCTTCTGCATTTTCACATGACTCGCTTGCCCTGGAAGCACTGAGGATTCCTATCTCGTGCAAGTGAAATGGTGCACAGGAAGAGGAGACTCCCTAAATGTTAGGGAGATGATCAAATTTTAACTGGAGGACTTGTTTTCTTCCATCAGGTGTGGGGGAGATGTAGCTTCCACGTATAAGAGGCAACAGTGGATTCTAATAGCAGAATAAGGCAAAAATGAGAAGGTAAATTGAAAACCATTCCTATAGGACCATTTGGGTTAAAACAACAACAACAATAATAATAAGTCACATGCACAGCACAAAGATGATGAAACTCACCCATTTTAAAGTTATATTTGCTCTGTTTTCCAAAAATTGTGCTCCTTGAATACTTGAATGGAAAATTGGGTTCTGTGAACTATGTCAGGGCTTTTATGGATGTACTATTGCTTGCTTCAATATGGTACTTCTGAGTGTGCAGTCCATGCTTCAAAGAATTTCACCAGCTATTCCACAAGAATCTCTGGAGATAACATCCTGCCTGTATCATGGTTTTTTAAAATGAGGCTTTTCCTCTCTATATTTGACACTGGTCTTGAGGAAGCTCTAGCTTACTCTGCAGAGCCCCAGTGTCTAGTGTAGGTACACAGCTGAATTCCTGGAGCCAAGCCACAGGAGAAAAAGGACCCTTGTGTAATCTACTTCCTTCTTTCCTTTCCTTTTAAAAAACTATATATTAAGGGAATGACAGCTGTCAATCAGAGAAAGGAAGGCGACATCTAGTTACCCTTTAGGAGTGACGTTTATTAGGAGACAGGTTTCGAGACCAAGACTGGGCCTTGAGGTTGGTGGGGTGATATTAGACAGTAATGGTATAACATGTGTGAGAGATAAATGTGATGGGAAAGAAAGCTTCTGTATAAAAACTAGGAAAGGACCCCATTAAGGGAATGTCAGTGCCAGGATGGCCTGGGGGTCTGAGGGGCCAGACTCAAGAGTAAGAATCCAGGAGATGGGGAGAAAAACAGCTGCCAAGAAAGGGGGTGCGAGCTGCCTTCAGACAAACTCCCCAGAGCCATGCCTAGAACAAAGGGGTGTCAGGTTTTTCGAAGCTTTTAGGGGGTGGTGGGAAGTTTCTACTCTACATGACTCAGTTGATCATGGCATACATGACAGGGCATGGACGAGCCAGTTCCCGGTTAGGACCATAAATTACAGGCTATAAAGAACACCAAGGAACAGCTTCTTAACTCTTGGTATAAGGGAGAGATGCACGGTGGTGAGGGTGTGGGGGTGGCCTGATCTCTTCAGAGGATTTGACCTCATGTGAGAGTGACCAGTGTCATAAAGGGTAGGCCTGTGTTCTGCTACCCTCTTTTTGGGGGGTAGGGGGCTGGTCTTTTATGGGGATCCTCTCCACTAGAATCATAGAGAATGTATAATAAACTCAAGTCTCTAGCACTGAGCAAAATCTTCAAATCTCCTCGCCTCTACTCCCTTTGAGACAGGGAAACAGGATGCCAGACTAGCCTTAAGATTTCATCAGCCTTGCCATCTGTGCTTACAGAATGCTGGATGCTGGAATTACAGGTATGCATGCCTGTGGCCAGCCAGTCCATCTGCCCTTCCTCTGTCCATCCTTCCTTCTCCATCTCTCTCTTCCCCACGTCTTTCTTTCTTTCCCCTGGGTCTCAATAGTTCAAACTGCCAATGTAGCCAAGACAAACATCGTGGACCATGAATCTCTGATCCTTTTGTCTCGATCTCCCAAGTCCTGGAATTACTAGTACCGAGGCCTCGTTTACACAGCTGGGGATCAACCCAGGACTTCTTCCACATTAGGCAAGCGCTCTGTCGATGTAGCTTCCATGCCCAGCTCAAATTCTTTGAGCTCAGGTCCTGGTCTTTCCCTCATCTTTGCTCTGCTCTCTGGGGATCTGCTCAGGCTGGTGAAGGTCTCACGGTGGGTACAATATAGGGCCCACCATGTGTGTGTGGAGGGAATACAGTTTACCAAGGAAGCCTGCCAATGCCAAACACGATGTTGGTAAATCTTGGTAAATGAGATTACCTAACGTCTGCTGCACTTCAGTTTCAGACTCTGGCTGACAGTGGAAGTCCTCTATCATTATGGTTTCTCAACCTGTGCGCTGCCACCACTTGGGGGTCGAATGACCTTTTCACAGGGGTCTCCTAAGACCATCAAAACCCACAGATTTTATATAATGGCTCATAATCAGTGGCAACATTGCAGTTATAAAGTAGCAATGAGAATAATCTTATGGTTGGGGGGGTCACCACAGCATGAACTGTATTAAAGGGTTTCAGGATTAGGAAGGTTGAGAACCACTGTAGTCTGTAAAGTTCCTGGTTGGTATTGGTGGGACACACTACCAGTGAGCTGTCCCCAAACCCATTCAAGGCTGGCACAAGGGTAGACTCCCAAGCAAAATCTTAATGGGGGGGAGAGCCTAGAGATGGGGTGGGGGAGTAGCAGCCCTTCCCACAGCAGCGGTGGGGGAGGGTGAGAGGTCCTCAAGGCAACAGGGAATTTCCTATACATTCATATTGTATTTCAGATCATTGTCTCAGACTTATCAACAAACCCTAATCTTTATTAAAATTCTAAAGATTTATTTTATCTTAATGTGTATGAGCATTTGGCCTGCATGTGTGTATGTGTGTCACATGCGGACATCAGAGAAGGGTATCAGCAGCGCCCCTGGAACTAGAGTTACAGAAAGTTGTGAATCAGTGTGTGGGGTCTGGGAACTGAACGCAGAGGACTGTAAGAGCAATACTGTTCTTAACCACTGAGTGATATCTTCAGCCCTAAGACCTAATCTATTTGTTAAGTATAAGGCTGAGCTTGGCTTGTAAGCAATTAACAGTGAAATATAAAACGGCCTATGCTATAAGAATTTGAATAGCTAGTGATTTTGTATATACGGGAATGAACAGATAAGTGACTAAAAATTAGATCAAAGGTGGGAAATTAACCAAATACAAAGGCATTAATCATAAGTCACTAATAAACTTAAAATTATCAAGAGGGTTTATTAATAAATAATATTAATCTATTTAGTTTATTTCAATGATATGTCATCAAGTACCTTTTATGTTACATATTTATTTTTGGTACTGATGAGGAGAAAAAAATCAACACAAATTTACTATCATAAGGGTTGTTTTAACTTTGAAGTTTTTGGCAGCGTCAATGTTTCTCATGAGAATCTGCCTTCTGGCCTATCATACTAGCCCATTTCATGACAGGTCTTTGTTGCTAGGCAAGTGCTCCATCACTGAGCTATCCCCCCAGCCCTGGTTTTCTTCTTTTTGATTTGGGAACGTCTGTTCCTGGCCTCTAGGAAAAGCCTAGAAAAGGCAATCTTAGCTGCTCACATGGGTAAAAAAAAAATGATCTCTAGAGTGGTGGTTCTCAACTCTCCTAATGTTTCAACCCTTTAATACATTTCCTCATGTTGTGGTGACCGCCAACCATAGTTTTTTTTTGTTTGTTTGTTTGTTTGTTTGTTTTTAGGGTTCTAGCCCAGGCAACCATAGTTTTTATTGCTACTTCATAATTGTAATTTTACTATTCTTTTGAATCATAATGTAAAAAGCCTAAGTGTCTTAGGTGACCCTTGTGAAGGAATTGTTCAACTCCCAAAGGGGTCGTGACCTACAGGTTGAGAAACACTGGTCTAGAGGCTCCTGAAAAGGGTGAGAATATGTTCTGATGATGGCAAAATTCAACTCAGTTGTGATTAGGGTGCCCTTGCTAGGGTTCAGGCACGCCATCTGGTAGGTTGTATATCAAGCCAATGGGACAGAAAGGATGCCATATTTGAGTCAAGTGCAAGCTGACCTCTACTTCCAGCTACTTGGGAGGCTGAGGCAGGGGGTCACATGAGCCCACAGATTGGAGACTAACCTAGGAAGCATGCCGACAGCCCCAACTGTAGAAATGTATGGTTACAATGACATTTTTTCAATAATTGGGGTACTTTACAGGTGTATGTTTTATTACAGCAATCACCAATATTTACTAAGATAAGTATAGCTAACTCAGAACATCAGCAATGGAAGTGTTGGTGTTCCTCTTGTCTTACTTTGAAAAGTAGAAGGGGGGGTATTTCTAGATCACTTCACGTTGCAAACGGAGGTACCTGCTGCTGACGCCTCCTGCCTTTCCCCTCGCTGTGGGCTTTTTGTTTTATTTGATCCTCCCGGAAAGAATCAAAGTAGGCACTGTCCAGCAGTTGGGCACAGGTCAGTCTGTCATCTGGGTTCATCTTCAGACACCCCTTGGGAAGGGGAGAAAAAGCAGAAATAGATAGATGTAAGAGATGGGCGTCTGTGGTCACCACGCCTCCGAAACTCTGGGAACAAGCATGTTAGTGGTATAAGAAGGCAAGCTTCAGGCTGGCTGTAGGTGGCAGGGTGTTCACCTATCACATGTGAGGATCTGGGTTTGAGCAGCAGAACACACACTGGGTGCCTGTAATCTTAGCACTCCGGAAGCAAGAGGATGGCGAGTTCAAGGTCATCCTTGACTATATAAGTTTGAGGTTAGCCTGTGCCTTCGTCACAGGAACCTCTGTGTGTATGTGTGGGAGGGGGAGTCTGAGAAATTAAATAAATAAAACGTCAAATTATTGAGTCCTTGTTTGTTTTACCTTTTCTTTTTTTGAGAAAGTATCATGTAGCTCAAATTGTCCTTGAACTTGTCAATATAACTAAAAATGACCTTAAACTCCTGATCAATGTTTCCATTTTTCAAGTGTTGGAATTATAGGCATGTGCCTCCATGCATGGCTAAGTCCGTGGTACCCGCACATAGCTAGACATGCTCTTAGCACTCAGACCTTTGTGTATGCATGTATGTCTATGTGTTCATGTATGGTTCTGCATGAGTACATGCATGTATGCAAATGTATGTGTGCATATGTGTGTGTATTTGTGTTCATGTGGAGGCATATGTGTATATGCAGATAAGTCTGCTCATGTGTGCCTATGGAGGCCTGATGTTGGTGGTGATCATTCTTGATCATCTTTGATCATTCTCCACATTATTTATTAAACTGGTCAGTACAGCTACTCTAGCTAACAAGATTGCTAAGGAATGCCCCTTCTGTACCTTTTAGGAGCTAGGATTACAGGTGGGCCACCATACACACCTGGTGTTTATGTTCTGGGGATCTAAACTCAGGTCAGGAAATGCTTCATCCATGGAGCCACCTCCCTAACCTACCACTAAGATCCCATCCCCAAGACAGGGTTTCTCTATGGAGCCCTGGCTGTCCTGGAACTTACTGGCCTCTCTGTAGCCTCAAACTCGGTGATCTGCCTGTCTCTGCCTTCCGAGTGCTGGGATTAAGGGTGGATGGGCATTTAATCTTTGAGCACTGAAGATATTGATTTGATGAAGACAGGGTTCCTGACTCCTTATCTCCCCAAATAACTATTTCTGTAAAACCGAACAAGTCCTTAGAAGTGTTCTTCTCAGCCAGATTCAAACGTGGTAAAAGGTCTGAAGTCAAGACTCAAGAAACAAACTGCAAAGCCCAAAATGTGCATGCGTGCGTGCGTGCGTGCGTGGGGGGGTGTTGGGGTGGAGTCAGAGGATAACTGTGATTGAACACAGATCATCGGGCATGTCTATGCTTTCGTCACCTCCCTCTTCCCCTCACCATTTCCAATGACTACTCCCCACAGCCTCCCCCACCTCTGCACTGAATGACCAGGTTCAATAATTATCGTTAATTCCCACATACCTTCATGAAATTTAAAGTCACAGGCTGAACATTTGAGAATTTTTCTTCAAGAGTCTCCTGGAAAACACAGTATTTCAGTGTCACATAACCACAAAGTAATACATATGTACAAGTCTGTATGTATTTATGTGTGTATGTATTTCATAGTCATGGGGCGCTAAATTTACAGTCCTGTGCATGCTAGGCAAACAGTCTATGACTGATTCATCTCACACCCACAGTGTGTGTATTTGAAAAAAACATTTGGGAGCAACACTCTTAATATGTTTGATGACCTTTTTTAAGTTTCTAAAACATGTCTTTAAATAATTTTGTAGTGTAGTCTAAAGGTTCAGAGATATAAAGCTAGACTTGCGGTCTTCATTTTGCAGTGCCTTACTCTTGTGGCTAGTAATCCTGGGAGGTAAGATAACAAGGAAGCTTCAAATATAAAATACGTCCCACCCGAGATCCTGCCACAGCGCTTGGCAGGTGGAGCCTGGCCTGTTAATGAGGGTGAGCATTTTTGAAAACATACTAACTTACACACTGAACAAGCGCTACAGCAATCCATAGGAGGCAAAGTGTCTCAGAATAGCAGGAGGGAAGGGGATGGAGAAATTGCAAAGTTGATAGTAACATCCTACTTTACAAACAGGACAGCAGGCAGCAGATGAATTTGTCCTGTCTTATTTTTTATGTTACATAAATAATTCTTGTGTGACTTTTTTCTTTTTCCATTTTTCCATGTGGGCATGCGTGTGTGGGATGAATGGGCATGTGTGTGTACATGGAGACAAAGGCTGATGTCAAGACCATCCTCTATTGTCTTATCTACCCTATTCACTGAGGCAGAGTCTTCAAATTCAGAGTTTACTGATATGGTTAGTCTCTCCAGCCAGCTGGCTTAGGAGTCACTTTCTGAGGTGACAACTATAGGCAGGTCACCACAACTAGCCAGTCTTTATACAAATCTGGGGCCTCTAAACCCTCTTCTCAGACTAAAATGAGACAAATGTCTTAACTGCTGAGCCATCTCTCCAGCCCTCTCTCTTAGCCTTTATTATTGTAAGCCAACCTTTAACCTCATATTATGTTTGTGAAAAATTTACAAACTATATATAGCAAAAAAGAAAATCTTTGGTAAATCGAGGCACTGCATGAAACCATGAACTTGAATCCCATGGCACATGGCACCATGGGCTTTTTGGGTTTCCCATCCTTGAAGCTCCCTGGCTGCAGCACAGGAGTGTGTGGTCATGCCTCTCCTGAAGGCTCTTCCTCTCCACTGGATAAACAGGCAGACAGTATGGAGATGTTTTTTGTTGGTATTGGTCTGGGAATCAATCTCTCTACATGTCTTCCTGGTTGGCCTGGAACTCATTATGTAGACCAGGCTGACCTTGAACTTGTGGCAATGCAAATTATGAAACAAAGGTTTTTGGGTTTTTTTTGTTGTTGTTTTTAATAGAGGGTAGCACAGAGTCTCTTCTATGTTTCAGGCTGAGCTTGAACTCATAATTCTGCAGCTACTGCCTCCCAGGTGCTAGGATTATAGGTCTACTGAGCCTGACTTGAAAAAATTTTTTTTTAATTTATTTCTATTGATCTCAGCTTTGTTCTACAAAATGGAAAATAATTGAGAGAGAACATATCTTCAAAATAAAGAGAACTGCTGTAAGTACTATTTATGAGACAGTAATTATTACAGGGAAAGTTAACTTTAGTGTCTGACCAAAACTATCAAGGTGCTTTGTTAGACACTGAGCATGATTTAAATGTAAATGTTCATGAACTGTGGAAGATATAAGTTGGGAAAACTGTTATTTTCCTTCATATTTTTATTAATTATTTTGGTACATACTGGGTGGGGGGGGAGGTACACGTGTGCCAATGTGGAAAACCACCTAAGTGCCTGAGGAGACAGGACGACACTGGGTGTCCTTCTTACTTCCTTTAGTTAGGGTCTGTCCCTGAGCCTGGAGCTGTTTTTAAGTTGGACTGGTAGTCAGCAAACCCCAGTGTCCCCTGTCCCCTCTTCTGGTGCAATGGGTATGCACAGCCACACTCGCCTTTTTGCATGGGTGCTGGGTCCCATTATAGCAAGGGTTCTTAGCCTCTGAGCATCTCTGTCTCTGTTTTTCTGTGTGTGTGTGTGTGTGTGTGTGTGTGTGTGTGTGTGTGTGTGTGAGAGAGAGAGAGAGAGAGAGAGAGAGAGAGAGAGAGAGATTGATCTAACTATATAGCTCTGGCTGCCTTATTTCAGAGTTTGCTGTATAGCACAGGCTGGCATCAGACTTGTGTTAATAGACCTGGGTGCTGGGATTATAACCATGCTACCATGCCTGCCTGGATTTTTATAAATAGTTTTTGAGTCAGGCTGGCTGACTTCAAACTCAAGTGACCCAGCATCTTGAATAGTTAGGAATTCTCTTGTGTCCACTGTGTGTGGCTTTTACATTTTAAGCAGTACTTCAATTTTGCATTGGTGTTTCATATGGAAATCAGCAACCACAAGCCCACATGTGAAACAACCATCTCTTTACAGAAACAACACAAATAACAAATTATGCATCATAGCGCCATTTACCATGTCTTCTGGTTCAGGTATGCTGATGCCACGAAAAAACTGGTTACTTTTAAAGATAGATTGATGTCTTGGGATGAGTTTTCCTGTAAAACAAACCACATAGCTCATAATAACTCAGGTTAGAAAATCATAAAGCTTATCATAAAATTCTCAAGATGAGCTTTTCTCCTGCAGCTGAGTTGCGCAGAGGTAGAGGCTTGGGTGTGTTCAAGATTCGGCCTCACCGGTAATCCACCGCCATGGCGGAGGAAGGCATTGTTGCTGGAGGTGTAATGGGCGTCAACACTGCTCTATGAGAGGTGCTGAAGAGGGCCCTCATCCATGATGGCCTAGGATGTGGTATCCGAGAAGCTGCCAAAGCCTTAGACAAGCGCCAAGCCCATCAGTGTGTTTGCATCTAACTGTGATGAGCCTATGTATGTCAAGTTGGTGGAGACACTTTGTGCTGAGCACCAAATCAATCTAATTAAGGTTGATGACAACAAAAAACTAGAGGGTGGGTAGGCCTCTGTAAAACTGATCGAGAGAGGAAGCTACGGAAAGTGGTTGGTTGCGGTTGTGTAGTGGTTAAGGATTAAGGCAGAGAATCTCAGACCAAGGATGTCATCGAGGCGTACTTCAAGTGCAAGAAATGAATAGATAAAAATTTTGACTCGAGAGTGTTGGCGGATGTTTCATGCGCATAATCTCATCTCCTTTCTTAATAACTTCTCAATAGAATTGATAGCTTCCCTCCCTCCTTACCCCTTCCTCCCTATCCCTCTCTTCAACTTCCTCCCTCCCCCTTCCTCTCTCCCTCCCTCCCTTCCTCCCACTCTTCCTCCTTCTACTCCTTTTTCTTCCTTTGAGACAGGAGCTTATCTATTCCAGGCTGGCCTCAGATCTATGTAGCCAAGCATGACACTCCTGCCTCTGCTTCCCAAATCCTGGGATCACAAGCATGGGCCACCATGCCTGATCCAGGCAGTGCTGGAGTCTGCAGTAGGGATGCATGCATGCTTGACAAGCAGCCTGCCACTGAGCATGCATGCACCCAGCCTGAGAACTGCCAGTTTTCATCTCCACTGCATCAGTGAGGAACCTGAGGCTGAGAGGTTTGTTAGCTGGCCAGACAAACAGGATTCAAAGTAGGTCTGTTTAGAGAGTTAGAGAATCGAGCAGACAGACACATACATAGAAGGTGTGCCCTGGAGTGATGCTCTGCCCCACACTTTCGTGTTGCCTGAGAGAATGAGATAGAGAGAAGCAGAGAGCTGCCCAGCAGGCAGAAAGCCAGAACAGTTCCTGAAAAGAATCCACGTGGCTTTGCATCCAGGCTCCTGGATCGGATCTCCAGTCTACCCTCGGTTGGATCCTCTTCCAACCACGGGAGGAAGATTACAACCTCTGACTTCAAGGATGTCAACAGTGACCAACGCTCATGAGACAAGCTTCCAAGCAGGCTAGTGGAGAGCTTGTTTGGCAAACATGAGAGGCCCTGGGTTCCATCTCCAGCAACATACACACACACACACACACACACACACACACACACACACACACACACACACACACCACACGCACGCACGCACGCACACACGCACGAACACACGCACGCACAGACACTAGTCTCTCCATTCTTATTTCTACTCTGCACTTTATGAGGTATATGACTTCAGGCTAACCATCAGGTCCTTCATTTCACTTATAAAGTAGGAACAATTAAAGTGATATAACTTGGGGCTGGAGAGATGGCTCAGTGGTTAAAAGCACTTGATATTCTTCTTCTGGAGGACTCCAGTCCAGTTCCCAGGAGCCACATTCATCAGTTTCACAACTCTCTATAACTCCAGCTCCAGAGATGACCTAGACTCTCTTCTGCTTCTGTGGGCATCTAGACATGTGTGAGCACATGCGAACACACACACATATAAAACAACTCTTTTATTGTTGTTGTTGATTTTTGTTTCTTTGAGATAGGTTCTCTTTATACAGCCCTGGCTGTTCTGGAATTCACCAGGTTGGTCTCAAACTCATTGAGATCTGCCTACTTTTGTCTCCTGAGTGCTGAGATTAAAGGTTTATGTCACCAACCCTAACCAAAATACAACAAATTTTAAATAAAGATGTAAATTCTCGCTGGATGGTGGTAGCCATGCCTTTAATCCCAGAACTTGGGAGGCAAAGATCTGTCTGGATCTCTGTGAGTTCAAGGCCCAGAGCCAGGCAGGCAGTGAAGGCACACATCTTTAATCCTAGCTCTAGGAAAGACAAAATAGAGATAGCTGGGTGGGGAAATAAAGATAAGGCAGAGGAAGGCAGAAGTTCTTCCCTTCACCCGCATGCCCTTTCTGCTGATGACTGAGAGGTATTCAGTTTGAGGGTTCCTGGAGACAGGACCTAACCTTTTCAGCCTGAGGAGTTGGCTGGGTGAGAACTGGCCGTGACTTGTTCCTCTGCCTCTGTGATCTTTCAGCCTTTCCCCAATATCTGGTTCTGGGTTTTTAATAATAATACCAAATAGAATTTCTCCAAAATTTTGAAAGTGGGGGAGCACTGGAGGGTTGGAGAAAAGATTGCTGGGAGAGTCTGAGGGGAGGAAAGGGACGCAGAGATGTAATGTAGTTCAATTTCAATTAAAAACATTAAAAAATAATAAAGATTAATTTGGAAAAAAAGTAAGTTACTTTTATTTTAGTAATATATATGTCTGGGGGTAGGGGTGGCAGGAGGGGTTAGACACATGAATGCGGAGCCAGAGGTGTTGAATCCCTGGGGCTGGAGTTATAGGCAGTTATGAACTACCTGATCCAGGTGCTCGGATCCAAACTCAGGTCCTCTGCAAGAGCAGTAAGTGCAGGCTCTTAACCTCTGGGCCATCTGTCCAGACCACAAGATTTTTCTTAAAACTGAGAGCTCATAACTTGTAAGGTATTATACAAATAAATTATGTTCATATCACTTTAAACGTTGGCTGCCCTGATCAGGAAATAATATCAGACTTACTGGATTTTCTTGGCAAGGCCACTGCAGACTCATTGCTGGCACTGTGTGTTCAGACAGGATTGGACTCTGGCTAAAAGCGAGAGACCAGAGACCTTCCTTGCACAGCCTAGAGAAGCAATGGGCTTCCTGCTTTCATTACATTATCTATCACACGGGTGTTATGATGAAAATGTGGACCACGAAACGAAATTCATACCCAGTGTCCTGATGATCAAATAAAGTTGATCCACATCTGATTTTCCTGGCCAGAGTGGCTGACCCGTCAGAAGCTCAGCGAAAACACAGCCAACAGCCCATATGTCCACAGAGGAACCATACTTGGTGTCTCCCACAAGAAGTTCAGGGGCTCGGTACCACCTGGTAGCAACATAGTCTGTGTAGGCATCTCCTGGAACTGTGAGGGAGAACATCAGGCAGATAGGATGATGTCATGTCTCCTGGCCTGAATGCTTCTGACCCACACTCCCTGGAGCAGCTGGGACAGCAGCTCAGCCAGAAGACTCTGCAGCTCTGAGCCTGGATCTTGCTGATGCTGAGGAGTAAGACACTCATTGAGCCGGGGCCCCAGTGAACACTGAGTGTGTCCTAGTTGGAGAATATGGGAGAATCCTATACTGTCACCCAAGTCTAAGCTAGATCTCACTTGTTTCCATTTCTCACTGGCACAGTACTTGTTTTTGGCTAAATAGTGTCCTCCAAAAACTAAACCAAAACAAATCCATAGGTTTGAAGTTTCAGTTTCTGGTACCTGTGAATTTGACCTGGTTTAGAAATAGGGTCTTCTGTTCAGATGTTGTTGAGTTACAGTGAAACAGACCCTGAATTCAGAGACTGGTGTGTGTGTGTGTGTGTGTGTGTGTGTGTGTGTGTGTGTGTGTGTGAGAGAGAGAGAGAGAGAGAGAGAGAGAGAGAGAGAGAGAGACAGAAAGAGA
The DNA here is from genome assembly GCA_004025045.1 of Sigmodon hispidus. Lineage (NCBI taxonomy): Eukaryota > Metazoa > Chordata > Mammalia > Rodentia > Cricetidae > Sigmodon > Sigmodon hispidus. The sequence goes on along the minus strand of PVIH01012631.1, from coordinate 34,654 downwards.
GAAAGAGAGAGTCTGTGTGTGTGTGTGTGTGTGTGTGTGTGTGTGTGTGTGTGTGTAGCCAAAGGCCAGCCTGGGTGTTGTTTCTCTGGCCATTGTCCCCCCATTTTAAAGACAGCATCTCATGTATCCCATGTTGTCCTTGAACTCCTAATGCCCCTGCCTCTACGTTCCCAGTATAGGGAAGAGAGGTGAGGCCCATACTTTATGTTGCACTCCATGTATGCTAGGTAGGCACATTAGCATCCGAGCAATATCCCTAACCCTTACCTTGATCTAAGACAAACTCACTTTTACCTGGACTTTTCCAATCTAGTGCAGGCTGGCTGGCTAGGAGAGCCTCAGGGATCTGCCTGTCTCTGCCTCCCCAGCACCAAGATTACAAACATACCACATAAAACCTAGATTTTTATTTCTTTTTTAATGTGGGTTCTGGAGATTGAACTCAGGTCCTCATGGCTGTATAGAAAATATTTAACCATTTGAGCCATAATTGCAGTCCAAGGACTGGCATTCTTACAAGATGGCTCCTCAGGGACACAGATACAGACAGACAGACATGTGAATTAGAGCAGATGCTGAAGGAACTGGTTGCCAGGTGAGAATTAGCACAGTCTGGAGTGCAGGAAGGAGCCTCTCCTGGAACCTCCAAGACCAGGAGAGATCACATTCTATTGTTTTAAGCCTCTTGGGTTATGGTTGTTCACTCTGGCAGCCTTAGAGACCACTGAAATCCTGGATGGTTATACACACTGACTTTCCCTGTCCATGTTCGGTTTTTCAGGACTATTGTGACACTTGGTTTGAGTTCTTGTACCATGAGTCATTCCTTTATGACAGGCAGATGATGGAGATCTGGGTGAAATCTTTCCCGTCAGACATGTCCTTCTGCCTTGGGGGTTGTGCTGCCTATGGTCAGGTGGGTGGAATCCAATCCCATGATGCTACGGGAGCAGGAAGGTCCTGGGAATCTCAGTTCTTCTTCCTCTGAGACTGAAGGGAAGTTGATAAAACAATTCTAGTGGGTCTTTAGATACCAAGAGTCACATGTGAGTTCTTAGACCATGTCCAAAACTACACCACAGGCAAAGAAAAATTGGTAAAATTGTGGCTTGCAGAGACAGGGAAACGGGTACTTCTCTGTCTTCAAAAAGCATGTCTGGGGCCAGTGAGATGGCTCAGTGGGTAAGGGTGATTGCTGCCAACCTTGACCGCCTGAATTGACCCTTGGGGACTCCATGTTAGTGGGAGAAAACCCACTCTGGCAAGTTGTTCTCTGGCTTCCACGCATGTGCTGTGGGGTGTGCACACACACACTACATACATGTTTATGTTGTTTTGTTTTCATTTTGGGACGGGATCTCTTCTTGTTAGCCCTTTCTGTCCTAGAACCCTCTTAAGTAGACCAGGGTGGCCTGTAACTCATGGAGAGCCCTGTCCTGGTCTCCTGGTTGCTGGGATTAGAGGTGTGTGTCACCACGGTAGGCAGTTGTGTGTTAATGTTTAATTTGTGTGAGACAGGGTCTCATTGTGTAGCCCAGGCTGGCCTTAAAATCCTAGAGTGATCTGCCTGCCTCAGCCTCCAAAGCTCAGGATTAAAGGTGTGTGCAGCTTCTTGGCTTGAGACAAGATTTAATTATTTGGCTAATGCTGGCCTTGAAGTCTGGATCATTCTCCTTCATTTGTCAAGCACTGGGCACAGAGGTATGAGCTATTACACTGAGGTGACAATTCTCCTTAGTAAGTGACACACAAACATCACTGTGACCACCACAAGAGACAGTTTAGAATCCAGAGGTTGCAGCTGATCAATCAATAGTCCTCAGAGAAAGAAAAGAAAATAACCTTGACCATCCATGGCTCTTCCGTAAAGTTATATAAACATTTTTTTTTTTTTGAGACAAGGTCTTGTGTAGCCCAGGCTGGCTCAGACTCCCTATGTAGTCAAATGTAGTCAAGGATGACCTTGAACTTTTCTGATCCTCCCCTCTCTGCCCTCTAAAGTGCTGGGATGAAAACAATGCTTCTCCGTGTCCAGTGTATACAGGGCTTCCTGAACTCCACCATTTGAACCCAGGTTCCAGCCCTTTTTCCTACGTATTTCCTGTGTAATTGTAATCACATTGCCTGTATAACATTTTTTTGCTTATGGTGTCTTGAACATTTTCTTTCTTTTTAATTTTAGCATGTGTCCTTTTCCGAGCCGCCGCCAAAATGGCCCAAGTGGAGCAGAAGAAGAAGCAGACCTTTCACAAGTTCACCTACTGCGGCGTAGAGCTGGACCAGCTGCTGGACATGTCCTATGAGCGGCTGATGCAGTTGTACAGCGGCGCCTGAACCACGGCCTGCGACGGAAGCAGCACTCACTGCTCAAGCGCCCGAGAAAGGCCAAGAAGGAGGCGCCGCCCATGGAGAAGCACGAGGTGGTGAAGACCTACCCGAGGGACATGATCATCCTGCCCGAGATGGTAGGCAGCATGGTGGGCGTCTACAACGGCAAGACCTTCAACCAGGTGGAGATCAAACCGGAGATGATCGGCCACTACCTGGGCGAGTTCTCCATCACCTACAAGCCCATGAAGCACGGCCGGCCTGGCATCGGTGCCACCCACTCCTCCCGCTTCATCCCCGTCAAGTAACTGGCCAATAAAGACTGTTCACAGATTAAAAAAAAATTAGCATGTGTGTATGAGTATCTGAATACTATGTGCATGCGTGCACACACAACTATGTGGGTCAATGGATGACCTCAGGTATTGCTCCTCACCTTCTTTGTTAAGGCAGTCTCTGGTTTTCTGTTGCATCCTCGAAGCTATGTGCCTGTAAGTTTCTGGGGCTTCCCCTACCTTAGTTTCTCATCTCATCCTAGGAACCCCAGGATTGCAAATTTGTGCTGTTTGTCTGGCTTTTGCATGGCTTCTGGGCATTCGAATTCCAGTCCTAAGACTTGCTGGACAAACGCTTTTCACTGAACCTTCTCTCCAGTGTTTAAACATTTCCTAGTGTCTCTGACAATTCTGTGTCCAGAATGTTCTATCCCATGAGATGAACACACTTACTCAAGAGGTCATAGCTTAGGAGGTCTGGGTTTGCCAGTTTCTCTTTTTAGCCATGGCAGGGCTCAGTTAGCATCTGGGTCCTATTTTTTACACCACCAGGCACAGTAGCCTCAGGGACACTTGGCTAGTTTTGTTTCGACTTCTTTCAATCTTCTTCAGTCTCTTCTGGGTACCACAGAGATGCGGGAGATGCTCATCCCCCCAACCCCAGGTTCCTGCTGCTTCCATGTTTTTTTTTTTTTTAATATTTATTTTATGTGGATTGTTGTTTTGCCTGAATGTATAACTGTGTTAGGGTGTCAGATTTTGGAATTACAGACAGTTGTCAGCTGCCATGTGGATGCTGGGAATTGAACTCAAGTCCTCCAGAAGAACAGTCAGTGCTCTTAACCGCTGAGCCATCTCTCCAGCCTCTGCTTCCATGTCTTATAGTTAGGGAGAAATAGTTATCTACCCCCATCCCTCTGGTCTCTCACTGCCTAGGGATGGTGTGCTTTTCCTTAGCACTGTCTCTGACTCCCGGAGGTGGCTCTTTAATTTCCAGCTGACTCTTTCAGCCTCACCAGCTCTGCAGAGCTTTTCCAATCACTCAAGCCTGTGTTGCTATTTCTCCCTGGGGAGCCATCTGCTCCTTGATGTTAGTGTTTTACGGCTGAGCATCTTGTCTGTCTCATCCTTTCATCTCTTTACTTTGGGTTATTAGCGCCTGCAGAGCAGAAAGGCATCTTATGATTTCTTTCCACTCTTGGAGGGCCGAGCACACAAAGATGTCATCCAATAAATTCTAGCTGAGTGGAGAAAAGCTGAATTGTCAACTGACTGAAAGGCTAACGTGAGAATTTTTTTTCCCTCTTTGAATAACAAGACATTTAGTATCTATCCATTAGCTTAAGTAAGAATAGACATGACATCAATTTCTAGTCATCTGGATTAGATAAAGCAGGTGAAAAAAAATGTACTTACTTAGAATTCGTGCAAATCCAAAGTCACAAATCTTGATCATTCCTTGCTTGGTTACTAGGATGTTCTCAGGTTTTACATCCCGATGAATACACTGTAAAATAGCATTTGCTTAGTTATCTGAGCCATCAAAAATGACAAAATATCAATGGCACCTGTTAGTTTAAATGATGGGTAGTTTACAAAGGCTTTAGAGCTTACAACTGAAAAACAAAAAGAGATTTCCTTCATTTCCCTAGAAAGATTTTAAGCTGTCAGTTTCTATGTATGAATCTGGTCAAAACAAACACAAGAAAAAACTCTATCTCGATGTCAGTATATTATCAAAGATATTAAAACTATAATTGTGATGCGTGGAAACTGTGTTCGTCTGGATCTTTTGAAGAAAGGAACACACAGAATCCAGTGAGTTAGTTCACTTTCTACAGTGCCTATTTGAACTGTAGTAGAAGATGGGGACTCCATGTACCTTAACAAGAGGCTATTGATGAATCGAAGTTCAGGGTAGATAATGCAGACCTGAGAGGTTGGAGAAAAACGGCAACACTGAGTTGCTAACACTGGAGTATGAGAAAATGAGCATATTCTGAAGAGACTGTCATCTTGGGGGAGTCAAATTTGTATAGAAATTATCTCCCTACCCTCAACCTCCAGTGAGAACAGTCAGCAGATAACAGAACTTCCTTAGCAAGCCTGGCAACCTGTTTGGTCCTTGGAACCCATGTGAAGGGGGAGGGGGCACATCAGCTTCACAGAACTGTTCTCTGGCATTCATACGCACACTGTGGCATGCACCACTCCAATTCATACACATTTCCACAATGATCATCATACTCAGAAATTATCCAGTTTTTAATAGAGGATAGAGATTGTTCCCGAGAAGTCTGCTGTATTTTTTAAAATACTCAGGGTATGAGGGTATGTTCTTCCAAATGGAGATGCAATGTCAATTACATTAAGCTATGATAATTGTTTGGTTACATTTAGGCAAGAAGGCTGATTGATGAAATAATCTATTCACCTAGCTATCTGGTTATTAAGCAGATATTTATTGAGCACCTTTTATATAAAAGTTCATGTTAAGCATGGAAGAGATAAAAAGAGATGAGTCAGCCTCAGACAATGCATCAGTAATCTGTACTCAAGAGAGTAGCTTGGTATACAGTTCAGAGGCACAAACACTTGCACTAGACTGCATTTTTAAAAACCATCTTAACAGGGCTGGAGAGACTGCTCAGTGTTTAGGAATACTGGTTGCTCTTCCAGAGGACCCAAGTTTAATTACCAGTACTCACATGGTAGCTTACAACCACTGTGATCCAGTTCTAGGGGATCCAATGCCTTTTTCTGGCACTAGGCATACCTGTGGTGCACAGACACAGACACAGACAAACACACACACACACACACACACAAACACACACACACACAGGCAAAACATCTGAACACATAAAAAATATTAAAAACGGTACCTATTTCTATATCATCTTTAGGTGAATGTTCTGTCTTTTGGAGTATGGTAGAAAGAAACAGATCTATTCCATCCAACATTACCTTTTCTAAAAACTGGAAGGCATAAATTGTATCATGAAAACAAGGATTGTGTTTCTTTTAAACATCCTTCTGAGCCATAGGAAATGAAGAATTTTGCTTTGTTCTAATGGAAAAAACTTCAGTGGCTTTTGTAAAACTAAAGAGAGCTTTCCTAAGTACAGACATTTAGTTCCCTGATCTTGAGTTTTCTTTTCCAGCCATTCCAGACTACTGTGGTAGACATCTTGCTGGCACTGGAACTGCCCATATGGTACTCTGAATCAGTGTCTTGGCACTCTAATACCCACTGAGAAGGTCTAGAGATAGTTTATAAAATCTAGCAAAAGCACCAGGAGCCAATTGGAATGAGTTCCCACTGGCCCAAAAATGGGGGTGAGAAATGACTTCAGGCATCACAAATACCAAATCAAGAAGAGCCATGGGTAACCCTAACCCACATTGCCCAATGAGGGAGGATGCTGAGATATGAACTCATCACTCTGAACAGCAACACATGAAGAATCTTCATGTATTTGCCTTATTTTCTTTTTTTTTAAAACTTTATTTATTTATTACTTATTTATTTATCTTGGTGTTTGCCTGGAACTGGAACTACAGACAGTTGTTAGCTGCCATGTGGGTGCTGGGAATTGAACCCGGGTCCTCTGGAAGAGCAGACAGTGCTCTTAACCGCTGAGCCATCTCTCCAGCCCCCAGCCTTATTTTCATTTGCTTATTTTTTGCAGTTCAGGGGATCACAACTATCGGGTGCTTTGCACATACTAACTATGCATCCTTTGTGTGAGCTATATCCCTAGTCTGTTTATTTACAGCATGGTGATTGAATCTAGAGCCTTGGGCACACTAGGCAGGTGCTCTACCAATAGGCTATACCCTCAGCCCATACTTGACTTCCTATATTTTACATAGCTAGAGTCCACGAAGGTAATGTAGTTTGTATGCAATTCCAACTATTATTATTACCAGGTTATTTTTGAGACAGGATCTCAGGCTGCCCTCCTCCAGTTCATGATCCTCCTGCCATGGCATTGTGAGAACTGAAATTACAGGTGTGTACCACCACACCTGGCTACAATACCTCCCAATGAAAATGCAGAAGCAATGATACCTTTGGAAAACAACCATCTCTTCATCTTAATGAATTGTGGATTCAGACAATAATGTGGAAACAATCACATATAAAGAGCAACAGGGGCTGGAGAGATGGCTCAGAGGTTAAGAGCACTGACTATTCTTCTAGAGGTCGTGAGTTCATTTCCCAGCAACCACATGGTGGCTCATAACCATCTATGATGACATCTGGTGTCTGCTTCTGTATACTGTATACATAATAAATGAATAAATCTTTTTTTTAAAAAAAGATAAACAGGGAAACAGAAAATGGGAGAGGGCCAATCAAATTAGTGACTCTGGTGCCTACCAATCAGGATCACCATCACCAAGGTCAGGATCACCAGACATTACACATCTCATGATGCTGATACAATACGAATGTGTGTGATGCTACACATCAAACTTTGTTATCTAAAACAACAACAATAAACCTAAACCCTGAGCTGGGGAGATAGTTCAGTGGGTTAGAGTGTTTTCCCTGCAGACATTAAGACCTACTTTGGTCTGGATTCCCAACACCCACATAAAAAACAGGGCATGGCTGTCCACACCAGTAATGTCAGCACTGGAGGTGGAGATGGGCAGATCCTGAGAGGTTGCTGGTAGGCTAGCCTATTGAAATATTGAAAATTGCAGCCTTTTGATCTCAAGGCAATAAGGCGAAAACACAACAAGGAAAGACAATGTCTCACTTTGGCTTCAACTCCTGTACATGTACACACAGACACACAGATACACAGACAACCAACCCCAGAACCCTACAGTAAGAACAAAACCCAACCAAATGCAGTGATGGGTCTGGCTGTACAGAAAAGAAAGAATGTTCTTTTAAATCCAATTTAAGCAATTCTCAGAATCATTAATACTGTGGTAGACAGAAACATTAACGCCCACACAAACTTTGAATTCACGAGCTACCTTCTCATGGCACTAGAAGAACCATGAGTGGTGAATTGCTTTTCCTTACATACTTAGTTTGCTCTGATCTTATTCCTCTGGCTCTTTCTCTCTCTGTCACAAGAGTTATTACGGAGAACTTTCTAGCATTAGAAAGCACTACTTACGTTATGTTTGTGGCAAAAGTTAAGGGCTTGAAGGGTCTGCCACAGCACGCTTTTGATGACTCCATCAGGAATGCTGGAGGAAAAGAACAAACACGGAAATGGAAACTCCTGGGATGAGATCCCAGGAGCAAGGGCTGGGGACCAGGGGGCAAGTGGGCTCAACATAGTCAAAGAACACAGTGCATGGGGTGGGGGGGCTAGAATTGCTTTAAAAATTATCTACATGGTTGTTCTAGCTCCTTGTACGTTTGTGTACTGGATCCCCTGGGTCTGGAGTTACAGATGGGTATATGCAGCCATGTGGATAACTGGGTCTCAAGCCCAGGTCCTCTGGAAAAGCAGCCTGTGCTCTTAACCACTGAGCCATCTCTCCAACCATGCTTTTTATAAAGTCTTTGTGTATATTTATACATCATGTGTTTGTCTGTGTTCATGTATGTGAGAGGACATGGGTACCACAGTGCACATGTTGGAGGTACAAAATGATGGTGTTCACCTTCTGCTCTGTCTGAGACAGAATCTGTTCATCACTAGTCACTGCGTATGGCAGGCTAGCTGGCCCTGGAGCTTCCAGAGTCTCCTGTCTCTGCCTCTCATTTTGCCTTGTGAACACTGAGGTTATGTCTACACACTGCCGGCTCTCGTTCTATGTGCGTTCTGAGAACTCAAATTCTCTCGTGTGTAGCAAGTTCTTTACCCATAAAGCCATTTCCCCAGTCTACTCCCCCATTAAAAACAAACACACAAATCGTGTTTAAAGGCACAACCCTTTAATCTCAGCACTCAAGAGGCCTAGGCAGGAGGAACACTAGTTGGCTAGTTGGAAGCTGGCTTGGGCTACATTAAAAAACAAACAAAAAGCTAGGTATGGCACTTCACAGTGGTAATCCCAACACTCAGCAAGCTGAGACTGGAGGATCACCACAAGTTCAAGGTCAGCCTGGACTGCAGAATGAGACTGTCTGAAAAAAAAGTCACACACACAAAAAGCTTTTTTTAAAAAATACCTTTTAAGGTTTGGTGTGGCGGGCCACACATGCCTTTAATCCCAGCAGTGGTGAGGCAGAGGCAGGTTGATCTCTATGAGTTGGAGGCCAGCCTGGTCTACATAACGAGTCCCGGGACAATCAGAGTTATGTACTTTATGCCACCATCTCTGTAAGTCACAGCAACGACACTCCATACTTGGTACCTTTTCCATTATTCATGCACTGTCCTACCTCGCCTTCACATTTACATACTGCCAAGCTACCCTCTCTAAGGAAGGCTGTACCCATCACACTCCCACCCAGCATCTGTGCAGATACATCTCTGTGTCCTCGCCATTGTGCCAACACTTGGTTTTTGCCAACGTTATGCTTGCCTATTGGTGGATAAAATATCTCATTTTGATTTTTTTATTGTTCCTTATTTTTTAGTGATTAATAATTTTACAAGATGGCACTGGGAATGTGGCCTGTCCAGAATGCCTGGAGTCCCAGATTTGAGCCCAAGAACCACATAAAATCAAGCATGTTGGGGCACACCTGTAATCATAGCACTTAGAAGGTAGAGGCTGGGGGATCAAAGTTCAAGGTTATTGTCAGTTACATAGCAAGATGAGGTCCTCCTGGCTACAGGAGACTGCCTCAGGTTAAATACATACATGCTCAAGTGATTACTGGGTGCTACACTTTCCATCTCATATCTTTTTATTCTCCTCTTTTTATTCATTTTTTTGTGGAGTGTACATTCACGCTTTTGCATGTGTGTGTATATACAGTGCATATGGTGTATGCATGTGGTGGCCCGAGGCTGAAGCCAGGAGTCATCTTTGATTTACTTTGAGACAAGCAGTCTCTCAAACCAAGAGTTCCTGGGCCAGCTTGCAATGGAGATCCCATACCTACCTTCTGATATAAGAACTACAGGAAGGTTACGGGATTCACAAGGGTTTCTAGGGATCTGAACTCTGCTCCACAGGCTTGATTTTCAAGTGCTTAACGATGAAGCCTTCCCCAGCCCCTACTCTATTTTCTGGTCTAGCATTATCCCGTCTTCTCCTCCTCTTCTACCTCCTTCTCTTCTTTCTCTTCATCTTTTTATTCTCATCTGCAGCTGCTTTTGCTTTCACACTTTATTTTTTACACAATTTACTCTCTCTCTCTCACACACACACACACACACACACAGAGTCGCACATAATCACGTAGCTAACAAGCCCCCAATCATCCTCACTTCCCTCCGCTCCCACTTCTTTTCGCCATATCTCTCTCCTTCTTTGTCTGTTTTTCTTTTGGCCTCTGTGTGTCATCAGGTTGTTAGCATTGATCTCTAAGTGCTTAGCATTTACCTGCTCGGTGTATGCTCTCCTCTGCTATGGACTGTGGATTGTTTCCTCAGTGTGGTGCTCATCTTTTCAACTCTGTTGAGGCACTTGGGACTATTATTTTCAGAAACCAGAGACACAAAGGTCTTATTTTTATATTTAAAAAATTTAATCGCTTGTGTGTGGGTGTGTAGCCTTCTTCCATGTGGATCCCTGGGCTTGAACTCAGGCCGTCAGTTCTGGCTGGCCCTAAAGACAAGGTACCACCATGTGAGGCTGGTCCATTCAGAAGAATGAACTTAGGGGTCAACTTTTTTTCTCAGAGCAGCTCCTTATCTTAGGATATAATCTTTTTTTTTTAAAGACTTTATTTATTATTTATTTATTTATTTATTTGCCTTGGTGTTTGCCTGGAACTGGAACTACAGACAGTTGTTAGCTGCCATGTGGGTGCTGGGAATCGAACCCGGGTCCTCTGGAAGAGCAGACGGCACTCCTAACCGCTGAGCCATCTCTCCAGCCCCCTTAGGATATAATCTTATCATGATTATAATAGCATATAATAACAGTCAGGTATCTGGTGGCAACCTTTGGCCCCAGTCCTAATTATTAATATTATAAAAGACCTAATTCTCAATATAAATGCTTTTCCATATGAAATATCAATTTCTGTTTTCTGTGCTGAGTTTTATTATAATTTTATCTTTGCCTACCTTTTCCTAGCCAAACCCAAGATAACAACTCTTCTTTTGTATGAAGTGCAAAGGTGATCACGGCCATACTGGGCACTAAAGGGCAAACCGCTCAAGTTCAAATCCCACTAAGCTACTTCTTATTTGTATAAAAGTTATAACCCTAGAGAGTACGGAAGCATCTGTTTCACCTATGTGGAAGTGGAATAACAGCCTTGAGAAAGCTACTGACAAAATGCCTGAGCTTAACATCCACTTGTGTTCAGTAGATGAAGGTCTGAGGTCAGATGAAGCCAATAGTCATGGCCATGACCCTGGCATGATGACTGGAGGTCCCAAAGCTAGAAGATGTTCTGGGTAGAGAAAAAAACTGGGAGTGTGGGGAAATACAAGGTTGAAGCAAGAAGTCATAAAGTCACATGGAACCTTCCAGGACCTGGGACGTACTCTAAAACCAAAGCCATCAAAAGAAACCAAGCAAGAAGTGACACAGTTTAGAGAGTGGATTTCTAGGGAGTAAAGTGAGCATGGGGAAAACCTATTAGAGAGTTGGACATATCAGCCCAGGCAATGCAGCTAAGGGTCCAAGTGATGGAGGGGGAACGGGCGCAGGCTCTAGGGGCTGTATCAACAAACACAGGATACTGGTAGGCACCCAGAGACTCCAGCTGAGGGGAACTGGAAAGCAAGGTAGGTAGGTGTGAGGGTTCAGAAATGGTCAGAGCCCTGACTGCTAACCTCGTTAATGAGAAACTAAGCAGAGTTAACTCGATAGGGGCATCATCTGTCAAAGAGGATACACAAAGACTTCTTCCTGGAATGTAGAGGCCCTGTCCAGTTAGTTCAGAGTCCAAGGAGGCAAAGTCCACCATGGGCAGAACATCCACAAGGGATGAATCCCAGTGACCTTAGAGAGGAGAAGGAACTGTGGAGAATGTAGTGCTAGGTCCAGACAGGGAGAGCATTCCAACACCATCCTGTCACAGGCAGCAGTTTTTTCTTTTTTTAATATTTATTATTTTATTTTATGTGAATTGGTGTTTTGCCTGCATGTATAACTATGTAAGGGTGTCACATCTCAGAATTACAGACAGTTGTTAGCTGTCATGTAGATGCTGGGAATCAAACTCAGATCCTCTGGAAGAGCAGCCAGTGCTCTTAACCGCTGAGCCATCTCTCCAGCCACAGGCAGCAGTTTTCAAAGCATTGTGGAAGGAAATAAAACCCTCAGTAGAAATCAATCAATACTCGATACTCGGTGTTTAAACATTATACTTTGGCCGAGTGTAAACACAAATACACAAAGCAATACTGAAAAGCTTAAAGCAAAGCTCAGCTGGGTTAGTTTGAGGCTGGATGGGCATCATGTCCAGGTGACTTCAGCTACCCAGCTCAGAAACGGCAGCCTTGGTCACCTGAAGATGATGCTGGCCTCACAATCCACTTGTGTGTGAGTGTATATGAAGCATGTGTATGCGCCTGTGTATATGCCTACATATGTGTACATATTGTGCATGTGTTGAAGAACAACAGTTAGTTTTCTAGCATCTTCTATCCACCTAATTATTATTTTTTAAAGACTTATTTTATTTTCAATATTTTATACTTAAATTTTAATAAAGTAACTTTTGTTGTTGTTGGTTTTTCAAGACAGGATTTCTCTGTTTAACAGCCCTGGTTGTCCTGGAACTTGCTTTGTAGACCTGGCTGGCCTCAAACTTAAGAGATCTACCTGCCTATGCCTCCCCACTGCCAGGCTTTTTATTCAATTTTTATGTATGCATGTCTGTACTGCTTGGTTTCATGTCAATCTAGAGTTATCAGAGAGGAAAGACCCTCAGTTGAGGAAATGCCTTCATAAGACACGACTGTAAGGCATTTTCTTAATTAGTGATCAATGGGAAGTGCCTAGTACATTGTGGGTGGCGCCATCCCTGGGCTGGAGGTCCTGAGTTCTATAAGAAAGCAGTTGAGCAAGCCAGTAAGCAGCTCTGCTCCACAGCCTCTGCATCAGCTTCTGCCTCCAGGTTCTTGGCCTGCTCGAGTTCCTGTCCTGACTTCCTTTGGAAATGAACAGCAATGTGGAAATATAGGCTGAATAAACCCTTTCCAAGTTGCTTTTGGGTCATGGTGTTCATCACAGCAATAAAAATCCTAAGACAGAGTCGTTGTGTATGTGCACCCAGGCATGGATGCCCACGGAGACTAGGGTATCAGATCCCCTGGAACTGGAGTTACAAGCTGTTATGAACCACCTGACTTGTTTGCTGGGAATTGAACTCAGATCCTCTGGAAGAGCCCTACATGGTCTTCATGGCTGAGTCACCTCTCAGCCCATCATCTCTCTAGCCCTATTATTGTTTTTGAGACCTATAATCATGGTGCATCCACTCCTAACCTTCTACATGGGGTTGAATGAAAGAGAAGAAAACAAATCCGAGTGTAGGGATGGAGTTCCCAGGGGAGACCTATGTCCTGGCTCACCAATTCTTTACTATTGGAAAATTAGATCAGTACCAGTTCTGTGGGATGATGTTTGAATATTTGTATGTGCATTTTTGCCCTTACCTGACTATTTCCTTGATACATATTTCTCTAAGTGGGATTTTATGGTCAAAGCATGAAAACAGCTTTAAAAATATTCATACACATTGTCAAATGATCACCTAGTTACATTCTCTCTAGCTGGGGAAACCTTTGTACCTATTTTGCTTGGGGCAGGGGATTCAGATTGAACCCCTGGTGCCTTGCACATGCCAGGTAAGCTCTGTACCCTTTGGCTATATCCCTAACCCTTTTTCAAACACTTGGGAAAGGATCTTGGCTAAAGTGCTCAGGCTCACCTTGAATTTGTAATCCCCCGGGGTTCCGCCTTTCTAGCATACTGCAGCACCCAATTTACTCAGTTTGAAAAATTAATTGTTTGAATTTAAAGAAATTCTTTTTTTGGCTTTATTTGTTGAAACATTTTTTTTTTTTTTTTAAAAACAAAAACAAAATTGTTTACCATGTCCCCTTTTCCTTCTTTAAAAAATGTCTTGGTTTGTTTTAACTTTTCCAAGTTTAAAAAAATATCCTAATGGTGCATTCTGGTTTTGTTTTTGTTTTGTTTTTGAGACAAGGTTTCTCTTTGTAATTCTGGCTGTCCTGGAACTCACTCTGTAGACCAGACTGTCCTTAAACTTACTGAGATCTTCTTGCCTCTGCTTCCCAAGTGCTTGGACAACAGGCATGCACCACCATCACCGCCCAGCTCTATTAGCACATTCTGATTAGAATTTTGTGCTATGAAAAAAAAAGTTGATGTGGCAGGGGGCACACCTTTAATCCCAACATTTGGGAGACAGAGGCAGGCAGGTGGATCTCTGTGAGTTCAAAGTCAGCCCTCTGTACAGAATGAGTTTCAGGATAGCCAGGGCTATACAGAGAAACCCTGCCTTGAAAAACAAAATTAAAAAAAAATGAGGTAATGGCTATACATTTATAGTAAGTATTTTTATATGAAAACATGCTCATTTAAATAAAATCCTTTAATCATTTTAGTCAGATTTGTAGTTGCCTTTTTTCTTTTACATTTTATGTGAGTGTTTACTTACACGTATATGTGTGCAACATGAGCGGGGGGACAGAAAAGGGCATTGGGTCCCCTGGAACTGTGGGTATCTGGAACCAAACCTGGGTCCTCTGCAAGAGCAGCCAGTGCTCTTAACTGCTGAGCCATCCTTCCAGCTCCAATAAATGTCCTTATACTTTAACTTACTGGTGAGCTATATGATTAGATTTCCTCTAACTGACTCGTGGCCCCTCCCTGAGGTCAGGTGATCCAGTGTATGCTTTCCTCCCAAGATACTCAGGGATTTAGACCCACTGCCTATTTGTTCTCCTGGTTACACTTTATCTAGGGGGGATGGGGGTGGCACACACAGGGGGGATAGGGGCTGGGGTTTGAAACTTGCCACAGTCAAGTGCACAGAGTGAAATGGAACTGGCCACCGAACTCCAGTTTCCCCGTGACTTACCCATTGGGGTTTCTCTCCAGCTCACTTAACAGCGTGTGATCACAGTACTCAAAAACTAAATGCATCTTTCTCTTTCTTCTGAACACCTCGATGAGGTTCACAAGATTCGGGTGTTTCAACCGCTGCCAAAAGAATTGAAATGTACAGATGAGTGATGTGTTTTCACTCACAGCTGTTCCCCAGACCTGCTGAGATGCTAGGAACAAGGTCCCCTTTTATCATGGGCAGAAGGTTTATTTATTTATTTATTCATTTATTTTGTTGATATGTATGTATATTTGTAGGAGTGCAAATACATGTGTGTGTGTGTGTGTGTGTGTGTGTGTGTGTGTACACACCTGGAGGCTAGAGGTTGACATCAGGTGTCCTCTTTAATTTCTCTCCTCTTTAACCTTTTTATCACTAATTAATTAGCCAATTCATTAATAGATGTGTCTGAGTGCATGGGCATGTGCACACCCGTCAATGTGCAATGTCACATGTGTGGAGGGCAGATGACAACTTGTGGGGACTGATTCTTCCTATCAGTAAGACTCAGGGATTGAACTCAGGCTGTCAGACTTGGCAGCAAGCCTCTTCACCTGCTGAGTCTTCTCGCCTCCCCTCTCCCTTTCCTTTTTGAGACAGGGTCTCTCCCTGAGATGTGTCAGCTACCCAGACTCAGCTAGATTAACTGTCCAACAAGCCCTAAGTGTCTTCCTGTCTCTGCTGTCACAGAACAGGGGTTATAGACACATGCCATGGAGCACAGCAATTTACATGGGTGCTGGGGATCTGAACCGGGTTCCTCATTGCTCCTTGGGGAGCAACCACGTGACTGGCTAAGCAATTTCTCCAGCCCCTCGTACAGAATATTGTTATCGTGCATCTTAAGATAAATTGCTTTTAGAGCCACAAAGACATAGGGTAAATTCAAGACTTTTGTAACAAGCCAATAATGATGGTAACTAAACTGTTAAAACCTGCTGCTGAAAGCAAAGTGTGCCAATGAGGAACCGCTGTGCAGTGTATGAAAACTAGAGACACCCAAGCTATAACATAAGTGAAGAAATGAAGAATTATTATGCAAAACCTATAAACTAATCAGTGCCTATGTACCTTACACATTATCATGGACTAAAAATGTTCTTTTTAGCTGTGCGGGTCAGCATGTACATGCATGCGAGTGAAGGTATCCAAAGAATCCAGCAGAGGGCACCAGATGCCCCGGGGCTGGAGCTCCAGGCAGTCGTGGACCATCTGCTGTGGGTGCTGGAAAGCAAACTCAGGTCATCTGCAAGAGCAGTGTGTATTCTTCATCTGAGCCCATCGCTCCAGGACTCCTTTACTTTACCATGGACTTAATGCAAACATTGGCTGAATTGAAAAGCAGCTTGGTTTCTAGTGTTGGCTCTCAGCAATACTGGATCCTGCTTTTAAGTTTCTGTTACATTTCTCATTGCAGGAACCCCTCCAAGATAATGCATTTAGGTAGTAGTCTTCTTATTGCATTATGGTCTGCTGTTTGCTCGGATGTATGTAAGTTACAGTGTTGAATTCTATTGCCACATGGAAATAGTTCAGAAAGCAGTCTTTGATATTTTCTTTTTTCTTGGTAATATATTATTATATACATGTATATTTAAAAGTGTTTTTATGTGTATGGGTGTTTTGCCTGTATGTATGTATGTATGTATGTATGTATGTATGTATGTATGTATGTGTGCTATTTGTATGCCTGGTACCCAAAGAGGCATCAGATCACCTGGGACTGGAGTTACGAATGGCTGTGGAACAAACCCCATGTTCTCTGCAAGGGTAGTAAGTCCTCTTAGCTGCTGAGCCACCTCTCCAGCCCTTTGGTCAATATTTTAAACTCAAATTAAAATGCTGATGAAGTTAGATAATTTATCCCAAGAGTGAATATAAAAATCTCAGTCTAGAAGTCACTATAACAGGTAGAAACAAGAACAACTGTAGGGAAACTAGCAGACATGGCTGTTCCGCCTATGCTTTGCGCCCAAAGAGCTTAGTGTACATACCAGAACACTTACCAGAGTCATGGCTGTTTAGCTACCCAGGAATCTGGGGCAAAAACTATAAAGCAGGATGTCCCTGGGCAAGCCAGGACATATGACCTCACCTATCTGTAACTAACTCCTTTTCCTTGTTGTATATCTAGTAGACAAATCACTTTTCCCACAGACACAGACACACAGACACGCATACACGTACGCATGCACATACGCATGCAGTATGCACCGCACACACTCTGTTTTATATATTGCAGCAGTTGAATAAGTATTTTTCAGGCTCAGTAGAGAGCCTGAGGTACATCCAGAACTTTGCATTGAATGTCTGAAGATGACTATCTGCAAGTGTGGCACCATTAAAAAAAAAAAAAAAAAATCTGGGCTGGAAGGATGGCTCAGAGGTTAAGAGTGCTTCCTGCTCCTCCAGATAGTTTAAGCTTAGTTTATAGCACCCACAGTAGATGGCTCACAACCAGCTTCAGCTTCAAGGGATCCCCTATGGTCTTCTAGCCTCACTAGGCACCTGAATACACACACACACACACACACACACAGAGTGTAAAAATAACAACAAAATCACTGCTGCTCAATAGTTGGGGAAATGAGAGACACAAGCAAAATGTGTTCAGAGCCCCAAATCAGTTTGCATTCTTTATAATCCACTGTCAGAAACAGCAGAAGGTCAAAGGGTGTCAGAGTGAGGGAGTGGGAGGGTCTGTGTGTGTGTGTGTGGGGGGTGGTTCTCAAGAGTCAGGCTGCTTCGTGCTCTAGCAAAGCCACAGTTTGGAAGAGGGACAGTTTTCCAGCCAGGTGGACAAGGGATTCACAGACACTGCAGTTCCAAACCACTGCCATGCTCAAGTTTAACCCGGGCAAAATGCATGTGGGCAAGCCTGCGTGTCACAGCTACTTAGCTAGTGATGTTGACTTGGCCAGCTCTGTGGTTGCCTAACATGAAGCAGGTAGTGTAAGGAGGAGGAGGAGGAGGAGGAGGAGGCCATGGAAGGTAAATAGGAGGAGAGTTTGAGGAAAATAAAGAGGCATGTGTTGAGGGCTAGCAATGGAGCAACAGCAAAAAGCAAGACTCACACACAGAATGACACGTGGCTATTTTGTGCGCGTTAAAGCACATCCTCAGATCTGGGCAGCTTTAGCTCAGAAGTTAAATAAACAAGCAAAAAACCTGTTAAGGTCAGAGTAGCCTGGTTCAGTCGCGCCCTCTGCTGGTCAAGTGGTAAGAGCGACTCATTTTAAATCAAATTCTCTTTTAAATGAAACACTCTAATACATTAGATTGGAAAAACTCCTCTGCAAGATATTTGAAAAGGAGAAATAATGTGATTATTCACTTTTGCAAGCTGAAATTTTATTAAAAATAACAGAAAGTACTTAGAAAATGAAAGTTGGCTGTGTGTTCTTCAAATGTGCGTTCAGGCGCTGATGGTGTCTCCACTTCTGGGAGCTTGTTAAAAATGAGGCATTTGAGGACTCACCCCAAATCCCCCCAACTTCACACTCTGCCTTTCAGTGAGATCCCCAGGGATTCCCATGGGTGTTCAGGTTGGAGAAACACATCCTAGGTCTTATAGCTCTAAAAATAGATTTTTAGGCTAAAAAAATATTTCCATTAAGGACATATAAAACTTCTACATTGAGTTTCATCAAAAGTAAAAACAATGGTAACAAAAGAAAAAAAATGTAAGAAACCATGTACATGGCTGGGTGATACTTGGCAGAGGCACCTGCTACAGACATTGGGGACCCCTCTATGCTGGGACACGTGCTCATGTAGTTTTGCTGGTTGGTTGGGAAAGTGTGTGGGGGCAAGGTCCAGAAGACAGCCAGGTGGAGGGCAGTTGGTAAATAGTAGGGTCAGGACATTTAGGACAGAGTGAATGTTTCCCAATCAGGATGTGGTGTACAGAATGCCAAGTACTTCCATGTTTTAACGACCTACTGCTATGCTCACACAAAGCAGATAAAATCAAAGAGGCAAAGTTCAACCCTATTCCCAAAGTTGTTGATCCCCAGGAATTTAGGTTCAATGGAAAACAGATTTAAGGTAGATTTTGAAATTCTCAGTCACTTTACTGTGCCCATTTTCTTTAGTATATATTTATTTTTATTTTATGTAAATTGGTGTTCTGCTTGCATGTATAACTGTGTCAGAGTGTCAGATCTTGGAATTACAGACAGTTGCTAGCTGCCATGTGGATACTGGGAATGGAATTCGGGTCCTCTGGAAGAACCGTCAGTGCTCTTAACTGCTGAGCCATCTCTCCAGCCCTCCTGTGCCTGCCCGTTTCAATCAGTGCCTTTGGGATGCAGACGCCCGCCTGCAGAGCTCGTGACCTACCTTAAGCAAACGTATTTCCCTCAGTGCTATTTTCTTAACAACAGGATCATCTTCGGATTCCACGAATTTTTTGATAGCTACCACTTGTCCAGATGACTTGTTTCTGCATTTGAATACAACCCCGTAAGACCCTTCTCCAATCTTAGCCAGTTTTTCATACTTTTCCATGTCAGTAAAAGCAACTTAAATTAACGTTCCACCTAGAAAATAAGAGACTCATTAGTCAAGCTACGTGGAACACAGTGTTCCCACAGTGTATATACAAGCAGGTGCATGGGTTGTCAATAGTTATTTTCCTCCTTTGATCTTTGCTTTCTCTGTGCAGTAGAATTAAGAATTAGGATGAAATTGTTAGCACGGCTCTTTATCCTTTCCAGCTATTGCAAGGCTTATAGGAGTCATGTCTGATGACGGCTCTGTGCTGACCACAGTTCCACAAGAACAGCCTGAGGGAAGAGACTTTACCCAATCTATTGTTTTTAATTATCCTTGAGGAAACGATTAAGATAGATGGTTTAAAAGTGCAGTGGAAGGAAGGGACTTTCATACTCTTGAATATGGTGTTCGCCTTCCTAACCATCTCACCGGAACCGCACAGCGAAAGGGAAGAATTTCGCAACAAGACTGAGTACAAGCTCTATACCTCCACCTGGTGGACAGAAGAAAGAAAACCGTGGTCGCTGAACAATGAAGCTTTTTTCAGGACACCATCCTTAAAATGTCTGGGTTACACTTTATTGTTATTATTAATTATTGTGTGTATGTGATATGGGTATGAAATGTATATGTATATGATATGAACGCGAGATGTGTGTGTGTGTGTGTGTGTGAAGCGGTATGGATGTAAGATATTGTGTGTGTGTGTGTGTGTGTGTGTGTGTGTGTGATAGCAAGAGTATGGTAGTCAGAGGGCAACTTGTGGTCAATCCTCTCCTATTATATAGCCCTGAGGTTGTAACCCAGGTTGCAAATCTTGCCTGACAAATGCCTTTTTAATTTGATCTATCCGGCTGGTCAAGGCACCATTTCTTGTTCTTAGCTTTTATTTGTATTGGGGTGACTGACCAATTTTTAATGCCCCCAAAGAAAACAACAATAATCATACATCAAAAAGGAAGTAAATTTTTCTAATTCTTTTCCAAAACTTCCATATCCATAGGGACCTCTGGGAAAATACTGGCTCTCATTTTGATTATCTTTCACATTGTTTATGCTTATAATTGTGACTAGATTAAACATCTAACAAGAAATAGGTCAAAGTGATTAAATAAATCAGGGTAGGAATTAACACTATAGCATTTTAAATTAGCCTCAAAAATTCCACCTCTTTATGCAGCAACAGGTTGTGTTCATAATCTAATAATTGTAGGAGTATGTACTGAGATGGCGTTGCTTATTCACATACAGTCTGCATAAACACTCTAGTTCTATTTTTTCCAACTGTATAGATGAGAAAACTGAAGCCCAATGAAGCGGGTATGGAATTAGAATCAGTCTTTCAGTTTCCATTGGCACTATTAAAATCAGCATGCTACCCCGCCTCTAGGCTAATTTATAACAATGCACAATTTGAAGAACTGTTTTATTTAGATCTTGGTAGTAATAATATTAATGGAAGAGCTTACTATTTATAAAATTTTTTATGTTCTAAATAAATATGCTTCAGAGGATTATTAATACTGTCTTTATCATCCATAGGTTATCTCAACCCTTACTTGCTACAATACAGACACACCAGGGGGCGCTGTGTAGCTCAATTGGTAGAATGCTTGCCTAGAATGTATGCATGTCTGTACTGCTTGGTTTCATGTCAATCTAGAGTTATCAGAGAGGAAAGACCCTCAGTTGATCAGTTGAGGAAATGCCTTCATAGGACACGACTGTAAGGCATTTTCTTAATTAGTGATCAATGGGAAGCGCCTAGCACATTGTGGGTGGCGCCATCCCTGGGCTGGAGGTCCTGAGTTCTTTTTTTTTTTTTTTTTTTTATTTTACAACTTTTATTTATTTATTTGCCTTGGTGTTTGCCTGGAACTGGAACTACAGACAGTTGTTAGCTGCCATATGGGTGCTGGGAATCGAACCCGGGTCCTCTGGAAGAGCAGACAGTATTCTTAACCACTGAGCCATCTCTCCAGCCCCCGGGTCCTGAGTTCTATAAGAAAGCAGCTGAGCAAGCCAGTAAGAGGCTCTGCTCCACAGCCTCTGCATCAGCTCCTGCCTCCAGGTTCTTGGCCTGCTCGAGTTCCTGTCCTGCCTTCCTTTGGCAATGAACAGCAATGTGGAAATATAGGCTGAATAAACCCTTCCCAAGTTGCTTTTGGGTCATGGTGTTCATCACAGCAATAAAAATCCTATGTGTTATCTTATTTCCTTCTAGGGTAAGCTATTCTGTTTAGTGACTGAATTATTTACACTTCCTATATTTGTTCAGCAGATTTGTGACTCATTCCTCTAGCTGATCAGATCTCTGTCATAGCAACAAAGCTTCTGACTGCAATAAGATACAGCTCCAGCTAGGCAGTGGTGGCGCACACCTTTAATCCTAGCACTCGGGAGGCAGAGGCAGGTGGATCTTTGAGTTCGAGGCCAGCCTGGTCTACAGAGGTCAATCAGGACTACAAAGTGTAATTTGTCTTCAAAAAAGGCTCTGAAAATAATTTCTCTGTATGATCTTTCCTTATATAAGGAATCTGGGATGTATTTCAGCAGGAATTAGTTAAAGGAGGGAGATGCACCAATGACTTTATGGATTTGATTTCCTGATCTCTTACCCGGTGTCCAGGCCAACTCTCTAATGCACCATGAGCATCTCTACACGGGTCATCCTGACACAGACATGTTCTGAAATGATGCCTATTCTGCTCTCTGAACCTCTGCTTCTATCCAAGGCTCACAAGCATGTTCCGCATTACAATCGACATGGCTTTTCCAAGATACATGTGGAGAGAAGCTCAGAGTCGACCAAGAATAAATAATGATGCTGCATAATGGGATCACTTTGTAAATAGTACACAAAGCTGTATAAGTCAACCAGCACTCACAAACCCCATGCGTCCAGTGCCTTCAACCACAGACACACGCTCCACAAAGACATGATAAAGCAAAGCCCAGCTCTGGGACGGTCATCTCTTGAAGCGCCTTCCTAGGAGTTTTCACAGAGCAGAAGTGAGAGAATGAAGTGGATGAGGAAGGGGGAAGGGACGAAAGGGTCCAGGACAGACCCAAAATCAAGTTTGAGCACATGGATACTGGTTGGTGTAGCTATTATTCTTTGGATCCAGAAGATAAGAAACAGGATAGGCACCCACTAGAGGCTGAAAAGTAAAGAAAGAAGGAACCAGTGAGACACAGTTAAGGTTTTACAAGACTCAGGAGGACATACAAGGACACACACATCTTCCGCTCATGACTAACATTATCTAAGGCATCCAGCCTCCTCCCATGATGTTTTGTCTTTGGTCTTTCTTGTACATTTAATCAGTAAATTGTTACTGTGTGTGTGTGTGTGTGTGTATGTGTGTGTGTATGTGTGTGTGTGTATGTGTAATTGTGTAATTGTTACCATGTGTGTGTATGAGTATATGTGTGTATATGTGTGTGTATGTGTGTATGTGTGTGTGTATGTGTGTATGTATGTGTGTGTGTGTGCTCATGCTATGGCATGCCTGTGAAGTTCAGAGGACAACTCTGTGGAGCCAGTTCTCTTTCCATCATGGGTTCCAGGGACTGAACTCAGATCTCTAAGCCTGTGCCGCAAGCTCCTTTATCTACCGAGCCATCTCACTGGCCCACACTTTCAAATAAAGGGAGTTTCAGAAAGCTCTGGAACAAAATTAGCAGCATCAGCATGCAAAAAATAAGATTACTAAAAAAAGAATGAGATGGAGGTGAAAAAGAATTTTTACTTAAAAAATAATGGCTAAATCTTCCTAAATTTAATGAAGAACATTGGTCTACACTTTCAAAAAGTTCAATACATTATAAAAAGAAAAAGGTACAGGTAGTAAAATCATGAGATTCATTCCTTCATCACAGGCACACTGTTGCAAACTACAGAGACCATCAAGAAACCAACAGAAGGTAGCCTAGCAGCTGAGGCTTCATCAGAAACTGCCCAGACAAAGTTGGTCCTTTAAAAGATCAGAGGTACTGATGAACCTTGAGGGACCAAGAAACAAACACATGAGTTTCTTCTCCAGGCAGTTTTAAAAATTAAAAGAGAATATAACGAATATGTTTATGGAACCAAAGTAGTCAAGTTGGTTGGACAAATGCCTAGAAAGACAAAATCATTCAAGAAAAAACAGAAAATCTGACTCTATAAAAAACGAATTAATAATTACAAACCTACCTACAAACAAAAGCCTAGGGCGAGATGGCTCCTAGATGGATTGTACCAAATACTTAAAGGATGCAATGCGAATATTTCATAGCTCTTCCTGAATATTCCTAAAGAGAAAGAAATCTTTCTCAGTTTGCTCCCCAGGACCAATATCATCATGGTTAGAAACCAAAGAAACCACTGTACCTATGAGAACACTCAACAAAATAACTACCCAAACAACTACAAACACATATGGAAAGGATTGTATGACATGGCTGTTAGTCCCTAAGCGCCATGCCCTCTGAGCTCTGACGTCAGGCCACGCCCTCCCCTGAGCTCTGACATCAGGCCCTGCCCTCCCTTGAGCTCTGACATCAGGCCACGCCCTCCCCTGAGCTCTGACGTCAGGCCACGCCCTCCCCTGAGCTCTGACATCAGGCCCCCTTTAAAGCAAGGTTCCCACGTGCATCCCGCTCTCTCTGCCTTTGTCTTCTCTTAGGAGCTCCCCCATTTCTCTTTCCTTTCTTCTTTTCCATTTTTCTTTCTTCTTGCTTTCTCTGCTATTATAATCACAGCCCTCTGTTAATCCTAACCATCTTCATCTGACAGTAAAGCTCTTTTCTACATAGAAACAGCGTTAAGAGGCTCCTGCTATCCGCTGTTGCCTTCTGCTGAGTTCCCACGTGCATCTGCCATCAGATAACTGGGTGTATGTGAGTCATGCCAATATATGCACAAAATCCTAACAATGGCCACATGGGGTTTACCTGAGCAATTCAAAGTTGGTTTAATATCTGGAAGTCAGTAATGCAAACAAAAGTGATCATAAAAAGAGAATAATAGACAAAATCCACACGCTTACATCAGTAGAAATAGAAAAGACATTTGACAAACTCAGTAGTCATTCATGAAAAATATCTCAACAAATTAAGAATAGAAGGGAAGGAGCTTCAAGGGTATGTGTGTGAGATGTACACAGTTAATGCCAGTCCTAGTGAAGGAACACTAAATACTCTCAGTACTCAGAATAGACGCTGCTTCAGCCTGGTTTCTTTGTTCCTTTTCTCTCCCCCCTCCCCCCTCCCTCCCTCCCCCTCCCTCCCCCCTTCCCTTCATCATTCCTTTCTAGTCAAAATCTCTTTATCCCTGAAACTCACAGAGATCCACCTATCTGCCTCCACCCCTCTGGTGCTGTGATTAAAGGTGCGAGTGCCCCCCAGCTTTATCATTTTTTTAAATTAAATTAGAAGTTCTTACCACTACAATGACACAACTAAAGAAATTAAAGGTGTGTAAACTGTAAATGAAAAGCAAAATTGCCATTATTATATGTATAAGGTGCTAATAATGGGCAAAAAGTTTATTATACAACCAATACCAAGATTGTAACGCAGTGGATCCAAGATTGGAATACAATGATCAGCTGAATTTCTACACTGCCAACAACTTGAAAGTATAATGAAGAAAACAATTCTAATCCCAGTTGTTAAAAATACTTAGAAATAGGGACTGGAGGGACTGGAGAGATGGCTCAGAGGTTAAGAGCACTGACTGTTCTTCCAGACGTCCTGAGTTCAATTCCCAACATCCACATGGTGGCTCACAACCATCTATGATGAGGTCTGGTGCCCTTTTCTGTATACTGTATACATAAATAAATAAATAAATCTTTTTTTTAAAAAAAAAACTTAGAAATAAATTTAACAAGTGATGTTCAAAACTTACACATTCAAAATTATGAGACTAATTTATTTAAAAATTGGAGAAGAATGTTAAGTCCATAGATGGAAAACTCAATAGATGTCAACTCTTATGAGAGACATTTTGTTTGTTTTGGTTTTGGTTTGTGAGACAAAGTTTTACTCTGTAGCCCAGTCTGGTTTCAAACTGTGGCAATCTTCCTGGCTCAGCTATTGATTACAAGCATGATACATTCCTGGCTGTTAATAGGCTTTTCAGTGTTTTCTTTTTTTTTTTTTTTTAAAAAAAAGATTTATTTATTCATTATGCATACAACATTATACCTTCATGTATGCCTACACACCAGGAGAGGGCACCAGATCTCATTATAGATGGTTATGAGCCACCATGTGGTTTCTGGGAATTGAACTCAGGACCTCTGGAAAAACAGTCAATGCTCTTAACCTCTGAGCCATCTCTCCAGCTTCAATTCGGTGAGTTTTAAACTTATATGACAATGCCCACGACCCTGAATAGCTAAAATAAATTCAAACTTGAGAGATTTACATCACCTGGACTCAAATTTTACTAATGCCATGATTTATTTTAATAAAGCTATAAGAAATCAAGTTAATGGGATGTTGGCATAGAGACATATGTCAGCTGGGCCTCTCTTTTAATCCCAGCACTCAGGAGGCAGAGGCAGGAGGATCTCTGTGTGTTCGAGGCCAGCCTGATTTAAATAGCGAGTTCATGGACAGCCAGGATTGTTACACAGAGAAACCCTGTCTAGAAAAAACAAATCAAAACAATGAAAGGCATATATATCCATGGAACATTGCACTGAGTCAAGCAGAAGCCTTATAAGTTTATGTTTGTTTTAGTCTGTCTTATGATGCTGTAATACCACACCTGAGACTGGATAAGTTATAATTAATAGGTGCTGACTTAACGTTTCAGAGTCTAAGAAATCTAATACGAAGACACCGGCATTATCTTTCTCTGTCAAATGATGGGAAGTGGGAAGCTAAGAGCAAAGGAGGACTGAGCTCACACATTTATTAGTAATTGCGAGCATCCCACCCATGAGGCCTCAGGGCCTATTTGCCAATTTGAAGGTCCCATCTCCCAACATGGCCCACGGTAATTACATTTCAACATAAATTTGGGAATGTCACAGCAATTTCAAGTAGAAGCACTCGTTAATTGCCTTTTGATAATGGTGCCAAAGTGCTTCTACGGAGACAGAAGACTCTTCAACAAACAGTGTCAGGACAGCTAAACATCCATACGAAAGGAACAATAAAGGCCTCAAGAGACGGTGACCTCATAGGGCACAGTGAGGATCAACTTTGACCTGGGAGGCTGGGGAAGGAGGGTTGAGGATAGGAGGCTAGCTTGGGTTACATTAAATACAACAAGCAAAATACATAAATATAGTAGAAACAAGACAAAATAAACCAAAACAAACATCGAAGAACATAAAGCTAGGTTAATGTAGTCAGTACATGCCCACCCAATTGTAAATTCTATATAAATAAAATTTCTAGAA
Source organism: Sigmodon hispidus (assembly GCA_004025045.1). Lineage (NCBI taxonomy): Eukaryota > Metazoa > Chordata > Mammalia > Rodentia > Cricetidae > Sigmodon > Sigmodon hispidus. The sequence continues at coordinate 7,961 of PVIH01012631.1, read as the reverse complement.
AGTACAAAATACAGAGGCAGATGTAGCATCTCTTTTGTGTTATTTTTTGGCAGGCATAGTCTGCCAAGGACAGACTATGAATGGCTCCTACAGATAACAGGCCTGTTTGCTTACTGAGAATGCCAAGGTCAGGAAGGACACTGCTCCAGATTCATGGGGACTGGAAAGGATGTACAGTGAGAATTCTCTTCTGCAGTGAGGAGGAAAGATCTGCAAAGAGCAATACCAGGGAAACCGGGCAATCTAAATACCATATAGGATTTGGTTTTAAATTTCCTGATTTTGGTCATCTGTATTGTGGTTATGTTAAAATAAAAAGAAGAGGAGGAAAAGGAAAATGGCTCAACAGCTTTGTACAAGCACTAACTGGCCATGTAAGTCTTGCGACCTGAGTTCAATCCCTACAGTTCCCATAAAAGCGTTACAAGCTGACTTCTGACCTCTGTGCACACACAGGGGCATGCTCACACATTAATAATAAAGTTTTAAAAAGATTTATTTTTATTTGTATGTGTGCATGTGTGTGTATTTGGGTGTGTGCATTTTACCATGCACATGGGTGTCCACAATGGCCAGAGCAGGGTGTCCTCTGGGACAGCGGTTCTTAACCTGTGTGTCATGATTCCTTTTAGGGTGTTGACAACCCTTTTCACTGGGTTCTCCTAAGATCACTGGAAAACACAGATATTTATAACAATAGCAAATTACAGCTATGAAGTAGCAACAAAAATAATTTCATGGTTGGAGTCACCACAGCATGAGGAACTGTATTAAAGGGTTGTAGCCTTAGGAGGGTTGAGAACCACTGCCCTGGAACGTAGTTAAGGTGGTTGTGAGCTGCCCAGTGGGGGAAGTGGGAACCAGGTTCAGGTCCCTCTGGAGGAACAGTGAACACTCCTAAGCACTGAGTCATCTTAAACTCTAGTACATTTTTTCCCTATAAAGTATGTTATAGCTTCGAAAGACCACAGAATAAACTTCCAACTATAAAGCACGATACTTACAATTTCTTCTGCCCTGCCCCGGCTTACCTTCCCTATTTTGCCTCTCAGATTCTTCCCGAACTCATTCAGCACCCTCAGCTTATTTCTCATATATCTTCATTTTTCACAGTTCAACTCGAATTTCCCAGTCCCCAAAGGCAGGCTCTTTTCTGGACATGCATGATGCTTACACAGTGCCCATCCCACCCCCACCCCAGTCTTTACATTACTTATCACACTGGACTTGCTTCTGTACCCCATTCTCTGGCATACAACAGGCTTTTAAGTCTTACTATATTTCATTTTCTAATCTTCTTTCTCTCTTTTTAAAAGCAAAAGTCACAATACATGTTGATTATTATTAGCACAACATTTGGGCAAGATTAAATGGATAGATATGGCTATTGGTTGAAAACGTTTTGCCATAGTTATCAGTCACCTTTAGCTTAAAGTGGTATAAGTTCCATGACAACGCCAGCATTTACAGGGTATTTGATTCTTGAGTTAACAGAGTTCTGTCTACAAAAACAGGAACAGGCAGGAACCCACCAGCAATTGCAAAAAGACACGCATAGACAGGTAGAGGTGTAAATGATACTTGGCTAAATTTTTAAATTCCTTAGAAAGTTTCCATGGGTTTTCCTTATTGTTAAGGATTTACAGAATAAGGTACACAGGAGAGAACTCTTCGAGGTTGGTTTTCATGATGGATTCACAAACGAAGTCCTGAGGGCTTGAGGAAGGAAGCAACAAAGGAATACAGGCAAACGTGGGGGAGGGGCGGGGGAGTAAGGCAAAAGAGTGGAAAAATGACTTCTCTTATCTAGACGTAACAGGAAACTGTTAAAAACAAACCAATCAAGCAATGCCTGGCTTTAGGAATGTTGAGGGGAAAGTACAGTTTCAAGGCCAGGTACGATCACTCCAGGGTGCCGCCCACAGCTAAATGCCACCTGTTTCCAATGAAACCAAACATTTTTGTTTAAACACTTGTTGGGGAAAAGGATTGCACAGACCGAGCATTCCGATCTGTCTTACAGAGTTATAACAATTAAAATGCACAACCTGCGCATAAAGGTGTTGGTGTCAACACAGTGGATCTTGTTAAAACTAGCTCACCACATCATTCACACAATCTGCACAACATTTTGTTTATGTCCCACGCTTCAGGTGTGCACACAAAAGACCTGGAAGTCTGGCACCCAAACTCACTTCGTTTCCAAGCCTCTGAGCTTACTGACTTTGCCCTGCGTCCAGGCCACACGCGCAAGTGTCCCTCCCTGGCACTCCCACCGCCCACAAGACCACAAGAGTCTGCTTCTCCCGAGGGTGCTCCCGCTCCGGAACCTCTCAGACCCCTCTCTCTCCACCATCCTCAGCTTAGGAACCCACACTTACGGCACAGACTCGGGCGAGGGTGACGAAGGTGACACAGTGCACAGCCGCGGCGCGACCAGCTGCAGCCCTCAGAACTCCCGAGAGATCCAGCTACAACGACGTTGCCGGGCAACCGGGACGCGCAGGCCGCGCAACTTCCGGACAAAGGTTTCCACCCAGACCTCGCAGGGTTCGTTCCCTGCCAGGGCAGCGTTGGGAGTCAAGTTCAGAGGCATCAGCTGTAGCTCATTTACAGCATTTTTATTAACCCAGCAACGATGCTCCAGAGTCCTGGGTCACATTCACAGTAGGGGACAAGGTTGGTCATCCCAGTGGAGAAGAAAGCTAGATAAACATTATTGAATATGACATGGAGACAAACATGTTAACTTCAGAAAAGAGAATTTGAGTCGTTACAGAATAGACTAACATCAAGCACACCCACAAAACACCTACCAAACGCTTCTCATATATATATCGTCTGAATTTCCCTTCTTCTGTACCATTGTCCTCTCCTCTGCCTCACCTATTTCCTCACAAATATGCTCAAATATCACATGTTAAATGAAATTAAACCAGTGATCACATTCATCTCGCTCCTCTTTCAAAACCAAACACGATTTCACTAAATTCATATAAATTCACACTTGCACACTTTTATAGCTTCTGCCCTTATGCTAGAAAATATTTCTCATCAGGCATACCAAGTCACTTTATGTACAAACCAGTTGGTCTGTTCCCAATTTTACTGGACTCCTTCGAGGTGTGTGTGTGTGTGTGTGTGTGTGTGTGGCCTTGGGTGTCTTCCTTGCTTTTCACTTGGAGACAGGGTCTTTGCTGGCTTTTGTGTATGACACAGTGTGGCTGGCCTGTGAATCTAGGAATATTGTTCTTTCCTCCATCTTGCCCCAAGAGCATTAGGATTACAAATGGCTGCTACTGAGCCCAGCTTTACATGAGTTCTGGGGATTCGAACTCAGGTCTTTACACTTGCATAGGACACACTTTATTCACTGAGTCATAGTCCAGCCTGTCACCTTTTCTTTTTGACACAGGGTCTCTCTGTTCAGTCCTGGTTCTACCATTTTAGTTTTTGTTTTGTCTTTTTTGAGATAGAATCTCATGTTTCCCAGGCTGGCCTGAAACTTGATTTATAGCCAAGGAAGACACGGTCTCCTGTCTCCAATTTTTAAGTATTGGGATGACCTGTGCACACTCCTGGCTTATCCAAGCTACTTATCTGTAGAGACTCTTCACTGGCCCACCTTTGTTCTCCAGCATTGTGCCCGGTCCTCTGTCCATGTTTTAGGCTCCATTCAGTGTTCCTTGAACATGCCGTGTTTTTTCATGTAACTACAGCATCTCCCCTAGCAGACAATACTGAAAGTTTCTTCTCTTCTACAATGCTGTCACATAAAAAGGTTCTCTTTCCCTAAAGTACAATAAAGGTATCTTTTGTTAATGTTTATACATACATATACATGTTTGTTCTTGTATGTATGGATACATATATATATATAGTATGTTTGTTCTTGTATGTATGGATACATATATATGGAGGGAGAGTAGAAATGTACCTTCCCTACCCAGCCTGGCCTTGAACCTGTGATCCTCCCTGGGACCACAGGCATGTTTGACCACACTCTACTTCTGCTATTTACTTTCATTTTACATAAGCATAGTCAATGGCTAGATTTCTGTCTTTTCTCCAAAGCTGGAAAAGTTCCTCAATAGGAAATCAGCAACAGATTTAAGAAGTCTATCAGTGTTTACAGGACATCTCCCCCCACACTCACTTTACCTTCTGTGCTGCTAATGATGGAGTTACTAAAACCTTCATTTTTTGTCTCTACTAAAACACAACTCAGACGTGCCAAACACACCCACCAACAATTGCCTTTCCCAAAGCCAGTAAGGACACCTCTAACAAGAAAGGCATCCTGAATGTTAATAAAGATTACTTCCAACATTTATGTGAGCGGATTTCTTCTGCAGAGCCTAGGAATTTGCACTTGGAACTGTCATCTAAACCAGTGATCCTTGGGCCACATTCAGAAATGTTGACTTAAATTTCATCTATACCAGCAGTTCTCATTCTGTGGGGCATATCAGAATAATTTATATTTCACAACATAAAAACAAAGGTTACTGGGCCTGACTCCTGAAGAGTTTGATTCCAAGAATATTTTGTGAAAGCTTATGGTTAATAAGCAACCAGTTAAATACATTTCTAGGGAGGGGGAGGATGTCTAAGTGCTTGAAGGTTTAGTGTGGTGAGTGTTTCTGAGATGTAACCTTCAGGCATTGGAAAGGGGAATAAACACCAGCTCAGGTTTAAAAGCATCATCTGCCCTGGAAACCAGTACTAAGAGCAGAATCTGGTTCTTTAAAAACTTGCCTACAAGTCTGTTTTTTAGCTAGTTCGTGATGTTATTCTCATAAAAGTGGATTAAAAAAAATCAATGTTGATTATTCATAATACATTAGAGAAATAATATCCATAATTGCTCTGATTCTAGATACAGGAATGGTTCTGAAATAAATGATCTAAGGTTGCCATAACAGGTTGTGGAAGCATCAACAGAAACAGCATCTGATTGGTCACTCAATCAGGTTCTTCCTGTTTCTCTTTCTATTCTCAGACTAACACTCCTTTGCTGTCTTATCTCGGGCCATGACAAACTACTTTCTGGAAGGGGCCTGACAGTAGATACCTGAGCTTTGCAGGACAGACTGTTCCTCTAAAACAACTGAAGTCTGACTTAGACAATGGCTTAGCACACAGGTGGTGCCGTGTTCTCATAAAACTTTATTGACAAAAACAGGGTAGGTTAGATTTGGCTAAGATACTAATTGCTAATTCTTATTCTAACCAAAACACCATGAGTGTTTGATTTTCTTGACAAGAATCCAAGATTCTACAAAAGATGCCCTTTTTTTCAAATGTGGAAATACTACATTAAAAATACAGATAAAATAATGATGACTATTTAGGGGAGAATTAGACATTTCAGATTTAAGTGCAAGGCAAAGCACCTTCCCTTTACCGATGCTAAGTCAGATAACAAGCAACTACTCAACAGCATGTTAAAAAACACGTTTATTTTACAGTATGTACAATCAGGAACATATTTAAAACCATTATCAATTAAAATAAATGAAGAGCATAAATCACAATTTAGTTTGTTCATAGTGTATACATACATCAAAATATAAAGAACATATACCAAAAAGAGCCATATGTGTGCATTTTGCTACAACTTGATATTTAACTTGATATAGATATATTCCATTCGGAAAAAACCAATTAAAAATGATTTTAACCAAACTAAGTTCCTGTGATGTGTAGTAACCATTAGAATGTTTATATGAGGTAGTAACTAAATTATTTTGGCCATATATTAATACTCTAAATCAAAAGAAATATGAAAGTGATGATAAAATAAGGCCAACAAAAGTAAAAATTCCATGAGAAATTTGATCACTTCACTGTGGAATGTTACAGTTTTTCCGTGTGATTATGTGAAGTGTGTAGTGTGGATTCTTCAACAGAGCTAGTTTAGTCTTTGTGCATACTGTAACCGGACGACAACCACAGTGTTCTAGCATGGTACCGCCATTCTGTGATTGAAGTTTTTTCAAAGGTGTATCCTAAGCACAGACAAGCAATCTTACACAATTCTGCTTCAATATAAAAAGATCAGTTACTACAACAGAGGGTTAACTGGCTTGTTTCACATAGAAAACAATCCAAATATATGTAAAAAGATGTTGTGGGGCCAAATGCACATTCACAGCATCACAGCTTTCTTTGTGACTCAGGACATCACATAGCAATACTCTGTGCAAGGAGAAAACCAGTGCACTTGCATTAAAATTAAAAACAAGATTATAAAATGATTACAGCTCGTTACCATTTTAAAAGTTATAAGATTTATATCCATATTACTAAATTACATATAATAAAAATACAATAGTGTTAAATGTCTTGTTTCATTGCCAGCATCCCATTTTGTAATATAGCCATACCCAAGAATATACTAAAGAACTCTTAAAATATTAACCCCAGTTGCATTTTAATCAACATTTACATCTGTACAGATAAGACACTTTTACATCTCATAAAAGTACATTATCTACATCAATTCTTAGTGTATGTCTTCAGCAAATGAAGTTTCACAGAAAAATACTGCTTATATGTACAAAGATTACATAACAATGAATTAAGCACTTTGTGGTTCAATATGCTAAATATATCATACCACTAAAAACAAAAGCTCTCCCATCTGTCTCATGCCACAATAAATTAGAAGGAATTGAAGCCAGGTGCCTGCAGCTTCTGCATAGCTCCACATGTCCACCAACATTGCATAAGCCGTGGTCGCTGTCTCTACAGGTCACTGTCAAGAACACCATGTCTTCAGTAGCTGTTTTCATGACCCGCCAAAATGTATAAATTGCTATTTGCTGTTGGGTTATCAGTTGGCCTACTTTCCAAAACCACAACCCTAAAAGTAAGAAACACACACAAAACAAAGTCACATGTTTATGAAAACCAACATCAGCTGAAAGAAAAACAAAAACAAACAAACAAACAAAAAAAACCCCAACCCATTGTTTCTCTGTTAGAAACCTCTCTAAATCTGCCCATTTGGCTTACGAGCAGAATGCATTTCCAGGCTCTATGATTAAAGGGCTAGCTAGCTCTGGTTCTGGAAGGGGCTCACCCCTGCACCTCCAGATCAAGCTGTTCTATAACTTGGGGGTGCAGGACAAGGGATGAAGAGAAAAAGAGTAGTGTAGGGATAATTTGAGGGGGAAGGGGAGACCTAAATCTTCATAATAATCCTAAAATAATCTGCAGTTTAGAATAGGATGGTAATTCAGAATAAAAGTCTAAACTCTTATCTGGCATGAAAAACTAAGTTCTGTTTATTAGCACACACTGTGTGACAGAGACAGAGCAGCCCCTTTGGACCTATGAGTTCCCACTACTTGGAAGATTCAATAGTTAAAAGAATGAACAAACAGTGTTGAACATGCAGAAATTTCAATTCTCCTGGAAGAGGTTTTTTTTTGTTTTTGTTTTTGTTTTTGTTTTTATTTTTTTAAACACCTGATCTAGAAAACATACTTAGGACACGTCATTTCATAAAACCAACCAATCTTCATACCTGTCAGATCCAAGGAGCCTGAAAATTCTTGTGTTATCTGAAATTTCTTGTGTTACCTGTTTAGTTAAAAAATAATTTTTAAAAATTCTTCAAAGATACAAAATATTTTAAAAATTCTCCCTTTTGCACCTGAAAAAGTGCTCATCATCTTTAGCCATCAGAGAAATGCAAATCAAAACAATTCTGAGATACCACCTAACACCTGTTAGATTGGCTAAGATAAAAGGGACAGATGACAGCTTATGCTGGAGAGGATGCGGAGCAAGGGGAACACTCCTCCATTGTTGGTGGGAGTGTAAGCTTGTTCAGCCACTTTGGAATGCAATATGGCGGTTTCTCAGAAAATTGAGAATCAATCTCCCCAAGGACCCAGCAATACCACTTCTGGGTGTATACCCTAAAGAGGCACATTCACACTCCAAAGGTA